>JAEMOT010003668.1:373058-442442 GCA_019297695.1 Apostasia ramifera
TTTTAGTTAAATTTAATTTGAGAGTAAATATTTTCAGTAATATTCATGCAAGATTTAATTGCCTCAAATGTGAAAACTTTTATGAAAGGAGGAATAAACATATAAGTTTTTCTTTGACTTCAAGCTTGAGGTTCTGTTTGGTTGGAAAAAAAAAAATTAATTTGAAAAAATTTTGTGAAAAAATTTAAAAAAATGTGTTTGATGTGAAATAAAGTGAGTTAGTTATATTAAAAATTATGCTAGATGTGAAATAAAGTGATTGTTTAATGTTAAAATTTGTGTAGGATGAGATATAAAATAATTTTTAAATTTTTTTTAAAATAAATTTAAGATTTTAGTCATGACTAAAATAAGTCAATTTTAGTCATAGCTAAAGTAAGGAGGGACATAACTTCAACTCTGATATCTAATATAAGTGTTATGCTTAATTATAATTATATTTAAAAGTTATTGCTAAATATCATTCATTATTGCATATGTATTTAAGTAATTGGGAAGTAGTATCTTCGTTTATTAATATTTACAGCGTATGCGAGGCATATATGTGGGATGTTATTAGGCCTGTCAATAAGTCAAATTTGAGTCTGGTTAACCCCAAGTTAGGTCCGAATTCATGATATTCAGATGTATACATTAATGAATCAGGTTATGGTCGATCAGAATTCTCATAGGTGTTAGAAACTGGATCGAATCTATACTTGAATTTTCATATTTAATTCATTTGCAAAAATGAAATGAAAAAAAAAAACCATAATTTTATAAAAACCATAATTTTATGTAAACAAATGCATTATATATTTAATACAATTTATAAGAATCCTCTTTAACTAATCATAGTAATATTCTTTGATCATGTCTCCCACAAAAAGATTATTAATTAGTTATATTATGTATTTATATAAATTAGAATTTTAATAAATATAGCAGATCAAATTTTTAAATGAGTCAGATCATCGGTGATTCAAATTAAATTTGTATATTTGTAAATAAGATGGGTCAATAAACAAAAGGAGTTGACGGATAAAAAAAATTCATTTAATAATTTAATTAAATTAAAACTCGCATCAAATTGAGCCATGACTTAATTCATGGCCTACTAGATATAGCAGAGGAAGAAGCTTTATTAACTGATATTTTTCCATCATTTTATTTCCTATATATAATTATTCTATTGTTTAGTATTAGCATTTTTTTAACCATATAAATCGACAAAAATATCTTTATATAATACAATATTAGGCGTTTTTGTAATTTATTAAAACACAAAGTGTTAACGCGTGTTCCTGCGCTGCATCCGGATCGTACGCGTGGCGCCTGGCTGGCCTCCACTTGACTGATTGATTTGCTGACTCAGCTCTAGGCTTTGTAGGACTTTTTGACTAGGTCAAACTTCGGCCACGAGGGTTCAACCTAACCTCGCCCCCGACATCACAGGACCGCCCCTATAACGTCAGGCACGAGGTTACGGAGCAACGCCTGTCACTATCAACTTCACCTACCACGCCGTTCCCCGCACAAGGCGCCTATCCCCAAGATCCGCAGACCAAGAATCCGTATGCCCCAGCAGTCACAAATCCCCAGAAAAGGTACTAGTATTAAATGCTATCACCTTCCATTCACAATTTCAGGTCTCTCGGGTGACAAGCGAACGGCGGGGGCTCTAGAGCTTACCCATCACCTTCTCTCCAAAAAATCAGGGTGAAGCTACACCTTCCAAGCGTCTATAAATACCGCTGAACAGTTCTCCAAAAGCAGCCAGCAACTGGTAACCAAGAACGATAGAGAACTCTCTCTCCAGGATAATTCTCACTGTATTAGAGCCCCAACTGAGGAGCTCCCCTTTTTTCTTCTTCTTTTCTCTAAGAAAGCATTGTACAAGCCTTCAGGGCTACCTTTTTCCTATTAGTGAATATCTCTGCTGATCGACCGGTGGACGTAGGGGATTTTCTCCCTGAATCACCTTAAATCTCAGTGTGCTTCTCTGGTTGCTCTGAACTAGTTTTTCCCTTGAGCCTTCATTAACAGGCTAACCCCTTTGTGCACCGCCGTCTCCCGAAACTCTCTTTCTCTTTGGTATTTTTCGGGACCCCCACATCCTACGTCAACATCTTCTGGTGCTTTCATTGAGACTCTGGGAGGATGGTGGCCAGAACGCGCAAAACCAACTCCGCTGCCCGCAGTCTGCACGCGGGAGAACCCTCTGTTCGAGCGCCAGACGATGGAGCTTTGGTTTCCACTTCCCGGCGTCGCGCCAAATCGGCTTCTTCTTCTAGAGGCACCCGTGTCTCAGAACTTCAGGGGATGCTCGCAAATCTCACTGGCATGGTCACCGGTCTCACCGCCCAGCAGGGTGTGATCCTTAGACAGACTCAGCTAGTATGTGTCGTGCACCCTCTCCCACCGGTAGCGGTAGCTCCTATCCCTCTCCCGTCGATTGTGGCAGTTCCTGTTCCTCCTCCGCCGGTCGCGACGGTCCCAGAGTTGATTCCGCCGGTCGCGGCGGCCCAGGCTCCACACCCTCCGGCTACCGGAATTCCTGCACCAGCGCCTCTGGTCGTAGCATCCTCCATCCAATCTTCTGGCTCATCCAGACCAACCAGGCATCCCTTCCGCCTCCAGGAGGCTCGCTAAAACTCTTTTCCACCTTGTCTGCTACCACAACCCGCTTTTCTTTCACCTGCTTTTCCTCCTTTTCTAGCCGGAAGAGATCCTCTCTTTTCGGGCGTTCAGGCCCCTCATCATGGGCCTGATCCCTTCTTTGGGCCAATGGACGGAAATGCCCCTTTTTCCGATGTCATCCGCTTGGCCCCTGTCCCAGAAGACTTCAGACCTCCCAGGCTGGAGGCCTACAAGGGCGTGACAGACCCCCGTGAGCATGTACAGGGGTTTGAGGCCGTCGTCCGGTACCGCCAGCCGGACGAGGCCACGAGGTGCCACCTCCTGGCAAATACTCTAAAGGGAGCAGCGTTCAGCTGGTTCATCAAGTTGCCCCGGGGTCACATCTCTTCTTACGAACATTTGAAGTGGGAGTTGATCGCCCGTTTCATAGGACGGACCCGCATGGTCGTCTCTGATATGGTACTCGCCAACATCAAGCAAGGCGAGAAAGAGAGCCTCCGGGATTACACTAATCGCTTCTTCGCCGCTGCAGCAGAAGCTGAAGATATAGAGCTTGCAGTGGCCATGCACAACTTTCGGAGAGGACTCAAGGTAGGGGACCTGTCCAAATCCCTACAGCTAGCCAAACCTCGAAGTTATCCAGAGCTGGTAGCCAGGGCCAGTCAATTCATGCTTCTAGAAGATGCCGAATCCTCCCCCACAGTCGCTTCCGGGGTTAGGCAGGACAGGAGCAAGAGGAAACATCGGGATGCTGAACCCCCGGCCACGAGGATGCGCGCGGCCAGGCCCCATGATCGAGAGGAAGGAAGGCATCAACATTCCCAGCCTCAGAAGTTTCTTCTCTCTAGGCCACTCCCCGAGGTCTATGCGGCGGCTGTCACACAGGGCTGGATACGACCTGCCGGACTCAGGCCAGCACCGCCGCCCGGAGTGGATCCCAACGACTACTGCGAATTCCATGGGAACTACGGGCACAGGCTTCACAGGTGCCGAGGCCTTAGAATATTGCTCGAGAAGCTGATGAATCAGGGCAAGGTTGAGGAATTCATGCAGATGACGCCAACCTTCACTGCCGCCCAGAAAGGGAAGGCCCCCGAGGTTGCCGAGGCCCCTGCTAAAGCCTCGCCATCTACAGGCCCCAGTCAAGCAGGGCGACTATACCCTTCGGCCACCAGGACGATCAATGCTATCTTTAGCATCGATCCTACTCCTCACCGCCAAACTGCAGAAGTTGGCGGTATCTCCGAGCAACACGCCTCATCCATCCCCCTTACTTTCTACAGCAAAGATCTTCCCCAGTAGGGCAATCTACATAACGACCTGATAGTGGTCGTTGCCCGCATCACCAATTTCGACGTCCGGCGGGTGCTCCTCGACTCAGGGAGCGCCGCCGACATCCTGTTTGAATCCGCCTTCTTTCCGATGGGACTCAAAGAGGCAAACCTCCTTCGCGCTGGGACCACCTTGCTCGGTTTTTTCGGTGAAAGGGTCCAACCTCTGGGATTCATCACTTTACCTGTCTCCTTCGGCTACGACAACGGTCACGCTATGAGCATGGTCAACTTTGCGGTTATCAAGGCTAAATCGGGCTACAACGCCATCCTAGGGAGGACAACTCTAAACTCTTTCGGGATGGTAATTTCCACGCCCCACCTATGTGTGAAGTTTCTAACCTCCAGCGGCGTTGTCACCGTCAGGGGAGACGTCAAACAAGCTACCCGGTGTTTCCAAATAGCGGCGCAGGTCGATCAAATGGATCCTAGAGAATCCCAACCAGTCATACCGCAGGAAGGGGTCGTCAACATAGCCTTAGGGGGTGAAGACTCTTCCAAAATTATAAATATTTCATCTTATCTGAATGAGAAGCAGCAAGCGGAAGTTACCGCCTTGCTTTCTGAGTACATCGATGTCTTTGCATGGTCTCCTGAGGATGTTACAAGCATGGACAAGGCCGTCTGCGAGCACCACTTGAATGTATTTCAGACTACCTCCCCTATTGCACAAAAGAAAAGAGTAATGGCGGGGGAAAGGCAAGACGTCATCAAAGAGGAAATTAGCAAATTACTCGGGGCAGGCTACATCAGGGAAGTCCAGTACTCCCGATGGTTAACTAACGTTGTTATGGTGAAAAAAGCTAATGGGAAGTGGAGGATGTGCGTAGACTTCAGAACATTGAATCAGGCCTGCCCTAAAGACACTTACCCTCTCCCCCGTATTGACACGATGGTAGATCATACCGTCGAGTACGAGGTTATGAGTTTCCTGGATGCTTTCTCCGGGTATCACCAAATCTGGATGGCCAAGGAAGATGAAGAGAAGACAGCTTTCATCACTGACTATGGCACCTACTGCTACCGGGTCATGCCCTTCGGTCTCAAGAATGCTGGCGCTACCTATCAACGCATGATTGATACAGTCTTCAAGAACCAGAGGGAGAGGAACCTCGAAGCTTATGTAGACGACGTCCTGGTCAAAAGCAAAACCTTGACAGAACATCTTGGTGATCTCAGGAAAATGCTCAATACTCTCCGAAGGTATAACCTTAAGCTTAACCCTGCCAAGTGTACCTTCGGTGCGGCTTCAGGAAAATTCTTGGGATATCTAGTCTCTGTCAGAGGGATAGAAGCCAATCCCGATAAAATATCGGCTATTCTGAGCATGCCCTCTCCGAGGACGGCGAAAGAGATCCAGAAGCTGGCAGGGCGGATCAACAGTCTGGGCAGATTTATCTCAAAAGCCGGCGATCAGTGTTCCCCTTTCTTTCAGTGTTTGCGCAATAACAAGAAAGGACAATGGAACAGCGAATGTGAACCTGCCTTTATTGAACTGAAGAAGTATCTTATGTCGGCCCCGATACTAGTAGCACCGAAAGAAGGTACTATCCTCTCTCTTTATTTGGGGGTTTCCGATGCTGTAGTTTCGGCGGTCCTCCTTGACAGCCAGAATGGAATATATCATCCTATCTTCTATACCAGTCACATACTCTTGGATACTGAAAGTCGATACCCCACCCTGGAGAGGCTCGCTCTGGCTCTCTGCAAGGAAGCTACGGTCTTACTTTCAATCCCATACTATTCAGGTTGTTACAGATCAACCACTTCTAAAGATATTGCATACTCTTGAGGTTTCAGGAAGATTACTCAAATGGTCTATCGAATTGGGAGAGTACGACATCAGATTTGTTCCATGAACAGCTATCAAGGCTCAGGCCCTGGCCGACTTCATCGCTGAGTTTTCTACGTTGGAACCACCACCCGTCAAATCTCTAGCAAACCTCTGGTCACTTCATGTTGATGGTGCATCCGGATCACAATCCCAGGGGGCTGGAATCCTCTTAACCAGCCCAATGGGGGCTACGCTGTATCAGACTATAACGCTTTGGTTCAAGGCAACAAACAATCAGGCAGAATATGAGGCCCTCATTGCAGGATTAAACTTCGCGCTTAGCATGGCCGTAAAGCGCATATAAGTATTCAGTGATTCCCTGCTGGTTGTCAATCAGGTGAACCAGACATTCGAAACAAAGGACGAGGTTTTGAAGAAATATCTGCAACTGGCCAAGTCTTTGATCTCTCTATTCGAGGATTTCTCCCTGACACACATACCTCGGAAAGAGAACCAGGTGGCAGACCGACTCGCGAAAGAGGGGCTCCCCGACCTCCACCAGGCCCAGGTGTTCGAAAGGCCTAGTTTTGAATGTGCCGAAGTTTCCTCTGAAGAAGCATCACCCTGCTGGATGGACAAAATCTTAGACTACCTGAAGAATGGGGTGCAGCCGGACGACCGACGGGAGGCACAGAAGTCAAAACTTATTTACGCCAAGTACACCCTTATCGACGGGGAGCTTTACAGGAGATCCTATGCCAAGCCCCTCACCAAGTATTTGAAACCAGAAGAGGCCTTGAAGGTTATGAATGCAGTGCATCAAGGAGAGTGTGGAACACATGCCCGCGGCAGAAGCCTGGTTATGCGGATCCTACGTCAATGATTCTTTTGGCCTAATATTCACAAGGATTCTCAGGTATTTGTGGAGAAATGCTCTCAATACCAATACTACGCTGATATGCAAAGGCAGCCCGCGGGTTACCTCAAGCCTATAAATTCATCTTGGCTTTTGGCTATTTGAGGGCTGGATTTCCTAGGCCCAATGCCTACAGCCATGAAGGGCTACAAGTGGATACTGGCTGCAGTCGACTACTTCACAAAGTGGATTGAAGTCAAGCCGCTTACTCAGCCCACTGCTCAAAACATCGAGAACTTCCTCTGGGCCAACATCGTCTCCAGGTATGACATACCAATGGTAATTATCACAGATAATGACACTCCATTCGCCAATCAGAGGATCCATGATTTCTGCGGAGAGCACCAGTTCAATCTCAAGTATGCTTCTGTTTGGCACCCCCACACCAACGGTCAGGCGGAAGCCGCTAACAAGAACATTCTAAACATCTTGAAGAAGCGCCTAGACGGCGCCAGGGCCTGTTGGCCGGAAGAATTACCAAGAGCTCTCTGGGCTTACAATACCACCCCTTCTGAGGTTACTCAAGAATCTCCTTTCTCCCTCTCATATGGAATGGACGCTGTCATACCAGTTGAGCTAGAGCACCTCTACCCCAGAATAGAGGCTGCAGCCAGTTTCGAACCCGAGGCTTTGCAAACATGGGCAGACGAAAATGATGATTCACGAAGGGTCGATCTAGACCTCCTGGAACAAAAAAGAGAATTGGCCGCGTTGAAATGCCTGGAGCACAAACGCCGAATAGGACGATATTACAATCGGAAGGTCAACCCCAGAACTTTCAATAGGGGTGATTTAGTCCTCAAGCGGCGACTTCTCGTCGGCAGCAATTTGGGGGTTCCTAAGCTCGAGCCAAATTGGGAAGGTCCTTACATCGTGCGCGAGGTTGCTGGACCTAACGCATACTACCTTATGACTTCTAAAAGCATTCAGATTCCCAGGAGTTGGAGTGAGGACGACCTGAAGAAATTTTACGCCTGAAAACTAAAGACAGCTCATCTCAAAATACTCCCTATACATCGTTCGTTCTGTACAGATTCATTAAGAAATTCATTCACACGGGATTTAATCATCAAATTCCAGGATTATTCTTTAAACGCCCGGATTCCTTTTATGTTATTCTCTGGACATCTGGATTTCTCTATATTATTCTGGGACGCATATCTCCTAAAGTCCCTGTATATTGAGATGTTCATAACGACCTAAGCGTCGCTCAGGTATGATCTAAAAATCAAATCTCCATCATCGTACCCGAGGCTCCGGACCTCGCGCACGATGATACTCACTAACCTTCACTAATACGGTGATCATCAAGCCTAGCAGAGCCTGGCGGGCGGGGTTTTCTACAAAACATCTGGGACCCTTCCATAAGCCTATCTGGCTAGCGGAAGGTCTGAAGGCCTGCTCGTAACCTTAGGGCAGTCCCTGGTATCGAATCACGATACAGGTCCCCCCTAAGCAGGGTGCCTTGCCTCAAGCACAAACATCGTACACGATGTTTCAGGCGCTCAAGCCCTTTTGGCATTGGGCCAGATAACTCCCTCCAGGCAGAATCTCCACTACTATCACTACTTTTCTCCTGTGCTGGTTCACAAAGGAATATCCATAACCCTACTAAAGGGGACCCCCGAGGTTAGCCCTTGCCACAAGTACAAACATCGTACACGATATTTTAGGCGTTCAAGCCCTTGTGACATCGGATCAAAAAATACCTTTTGGGCGGAATCCACCCTGACTATCACACTATTCCTCTTCCTATATGGATTTCAGGGGGTTCCAAATTTAAACTCAACTACCATGTGGTTCAAAAGCTCCTTATTATTTCGTTAGGAGACTTCTCTCAGAACTACAGTCAAGATGTTCTAAATTCGAACCCATCTATTACAAGGTTCAGAAAATCTATTACAAGTTTTCTCAGAATCAGTCTGAACATCTCAATTTTGTACAAAGGTACTTGTTCAATACACATACAGAGCAAAAACAGGTATAAGAAACTCTTTCTATTATTGCTTACAAAAATTACAAGGGGATTACATCCACTACTCTTACAAAGAAAAGGGGTTACCCCCTGTCAGCCCTATCCAAGAGCCTAAACACTCGATGGATAAGTTCGTCAGACAGGTCAAAACCCTCTTTCTTGTAAGTAGGATCAACAGCCATGCAAGGGAAATGATCTACTTCTTCAAGTTCGACGGCAGTAACCTTCCCCGCTTGAATTAAAGTGGAAGCCAGTCCCTCCCATGACCGTCTGATCCCTTTTAACCTTAGTTTTCTACAGGGTAAGCTCGTTTTGTAGGCCTCCACGGCAGCCATGGACTTCTCCGCAATGATGGCTTCCTACTGTTCGGCGGCCTCAACGAGTTGCTTCTACAAGGCTTTATTAGCGGCCCCTGCCGAAATAAGGGCGGACCGATGAGCTGCAAGCTCCTTGGACAGCTTGGCCTTCTCCTCCTAAAGCTTGGCCTTCTCCTCCTGAAGCTTGGCCTTTTCCTTCTGCAGTTTCTCCCTTTCCTCTAATAGCTTGGCCTTCTCCCCTTCAGCGGCGTCAAGCTGCGAGGACTTCACTGCAAGTTGGGCTCCTAGCTCCAGCACCTGCTCCTCAGTCCTCAGAGCCCTGTTCAGAGCCAACGGCAAGTGAGCAAGAGCCTGCAGGCAGGGACACGTCAATTAGCAGGACTGTAATGCTTGAAGAAAACTTAATGAGGAATCCATACCGTGGCTAGCCTGTTCGCACACCCTAAGTACAGATCTGGTGTGGAGGTACTCTCCATCTTCTCCTCAAAATTCCTGGACACCAGGCCACTTCCAAGGGCCAGACCTACCTCTCCCCGGTAGGTTCGACCTTTATTCTCGGATGGCACGGTGACGACAGTCAACCTCCTATCTTCCCTAGTCGTCCTCACCGCCATCCTTACACCTTCGTCCCCAAAGAGTCCGACAAAGTTCGTACAATACGGGGGCTCCACACTCCTCTCCCAGTTGTGCACCTCCCTCGCGGCAAAGCCCCCCTCTTCTCCGCCCCTTACTTTCTTTTTTGGGGGCTCCGGCTCCGAATTCCCGGAGTTACCCCTTTTCTCTCCAGGAACCTCCTTGGGAACTAACTCCGGGCGGGGTTCTTCCACTCTATCCTTTTCCTGGCCTGCAGTGGCTTTATTGCTTTCTTTCTTTCCCCCTATGGCAATCCCTGCACCTCCCTTAGGGATTGCCTGGGGTTTGGTGGCTGGCATGGGCTCCTTACCCTTTCCTGTGTAACCCAGCTCAGCCAACATCTTCTTGTTATCTACGGTATCGTCAGGAGAGGATACTACATCGACGACGGCTCCACCGCAGACCGGCTCTGGAACCCTTATTTCTTCTTCTTCCCCCTCCGCAGCTGCTTCTCTACTAAGTTGGGTAACAGGATGCCCCCTCCTGGCCCTCTTCATCGTAGCCACACCGGACGGAGGGGCGACTTCTTTCAGGCCGCTATATCCCAGCGTCTTGGCATGTAAGGATATATCATTCCTTACATGCCTCAGAAAATCTTTCAAGGGCCAGCTCTGTCCCTTCAACTTCTCCAAATTCCTCAGGGTTTCTTGCCCTGCTACCCACTTCGTTTCCCCAGAGAATTCAGGGGGGCACACCCCAGGCGTCAGAGGGATCTCCAAATCACCTCCAACAAAAAAATAGTAGTCCCTCCAGTCAGAGTGGGAACTACTCGCTCCCGCAAACATCGCCCTCCTCGTCTTCGACCGAAGAGCCAGGCACCCCCCATACCCAGGCACCGTCATCCAACTAAACAAACTTCTGAATAACGTTAGAGTCCACGGAATCCCTCGAGCTTGCAAAAGCTTCAAGAGGGAGTACACGTAGGCTATGCATTGGGAGAAAGTTGAGCGGGGACAAGTTGGAAGGAGTTCAGGATCTCCCTAAACTCCGGCTGCGGCGACAACATCAAACTGTACTCCACCTGAGCACGGTAAACGCAGACGGCCCCTTGGGGGGGGGGCGATTCGGTCGAAGTTCGGCGGAGGGAGGGATGATTGTCAGGTTGGGATTTCCTCTGAAGCCCCTGGTGGTGTTGAGCAACTCATGTTCCATCAAAAGACTCTCCTGGTAACTGGAGTCCCTGTGGAATTGGGTGGCTAGCTCGGCCCACTGAACATCTCCTCCTCCCATGATTGACATTCACTGAGGGCGAGAGTCTCTCTTTTTCTCTCTTAGGGTTTAGGGGGAGAAAGGGCGCGTCGGCTGCTCTTCAAGCAAGTTCTCCCTAAAAGGAGAACAGCAGTGCCCTTTCGCCTCCTGGCCGTCTGATCTCCTTGATCAGAGCGCGGAAGCAATCGGACCGCCCGTACTCCCTAACAATTTCAGGAATCGAGGCGATGCACGGGTCTCGAGGCGACACACAGTTTACAATGCGTCACTTCCATCCCTCCCGTCGTACGACGCCTACGAAATTCTTCTATCGGACGCGAGGGTTCGAGGGATGGTCATTCTTTCTTTGGTGCACGATATTCTTATATCATGCACGAAGGTTTGAGGGATGGTCATTTTTTTCTTTGGTGCACGATATTCTTATATCGTGCACGAAGGTTCGAGGGATGGTCGTTCTTTCTCTGATGCACGATATTCTCATATCATGCACGGGGATAACTGTCATCCTTTTACTTAGAATCTTTCTATATTTTTGAGTTCTTTACTTTCACTTATGGATTTATGTATTCTCTTCCGGTACTTCGTGGTATCTGTTTCAAGCACGAAAGCAGGGATACAAGCAAGAGTCCATTCATAACAAGTTTTTGAAAAGAAAAAATACATTTCATTAATGATAGAACTTGTTACAATTTCTTTTTTTGTCCTCACATGTTTCTCTCATGAGTACAGGAAGAAACAAAGAAAAATATAAGGCTTCAGAACTTAAACACCTGGACTGGTGACCCAGTCCTCTTAACCAAAGACCCCTCCTCCTTGAGGTCTCCTCTTCCCTGAGTTCCTTCTCAGGGTTGTCCATCCGAAAAATAGATTCTTCAGATGCCCCAGAGAGAAGGATCCCCCACTTCTCTTTTACCCTGAGTTCCTTCTCAAGGTTGTCCATCCCAAAAATGAATCCGTCAAGTGCTGCAGAGGGAGAGGGTTCCCTTATCAGGCTGAGGAGCTGGTTGAGGAGGAGGACCCATCACTTCTGACCCCCTGACTGGTCCTGCTGCCGGACTTGGGGAGACGGCACTCGTCCCGTCCATCTGGCCTCAAGAGGGGTGGTCTGACCTTCCTTAGGGCTCCTTCGGGGGGGGGGGGGGAGCTGATGCCCCCAGCCTGCATAGGACCTTGGGGGAGGAATCTCCTCTAGGGAGTGGCCCCAGGCGTCGAAGAACCTGTCTGGCCCCTTAGGACCACAGAAAGGAAGAACCGCGGGGTCTCTGATGTTCTCCTGATTCAAGATACTTACATCAACCAATGTTCGCAGGAGAGCATCAAAAGCGGCCTGGCTCTTCACGTGGTGACCCACCGGTGAGGCACTGACAATCTTCACTGACCTCCTCACCGCTTCCTCCATACGTCGTCCCCGCCATCCAGAGCTATTTTCCACTAAGGCTCGCAGAGAGCGGACTTCAGACTTCAGCAGCTCCTCCCGGCGACAAGCCTCGAAGATCGTCTCCTTTGCCCCCGAAGAAGCCTCCCTAGCCTTGGCAAGCTCCTCCCTTAGCCTCTTCCTTTCCTCCCTCAAAGCCTCCCTATCATTGTCCAAATTCCTTACTCTTTTTTGGAGGTCTTTGACATGGGCAAAGTGGGCCTGATTCACATCCGCCAGATTGCGATGGAATTCCTTTCTCGCAATCTCATTTTTATTAGCCCACTCCGTGTTTACCTGGGCCAGGGAAACCAACCTATCTTCCAACTGGTGCAGCCTCTCTAACTCCTCCTTCTGATTACTCAGAGAATACTTTGTAACTTGGGACAAAGCGCCTTCCAAGTCCCTTATCTTCTGAAGGTAGTGGGATTCTGCTACTTCCTTGCCCTTCAGAGATTTTATCACCTCCAGGACTTCGGAGGTGTTCCCTAAGATCTTTTCCTCTGCCCGCCTTATTTCACATAATCGATCTCCCAGCATACTCCAGGCCCCTTCAGTACCAAAGGGGGCGCTGGAGACAACCGGGAGGGTCTCTCCTTTCTTTTTTATCGCTTTCTCCCCTTCGCCTCCTGATCCTTCAGTGCCAGAGGCAGCAGTTGGGAGGACCATTCCCTTCTCCTTAGTCGCCTCCTCCATCTTGCCTCCTGACCCTTCAGTGCCAAGGGCGCTTGCAGAGGCAGTAAGGAGAGACTCTTCCTTCCTCCCCTTGGTCACTTCCTCCTTCCTGGTGCCTTCCTCCTCCCCACCCTTCTTATCCTTCTCTTTCTTCTTCTCATCACTACGGAGGTCCAACAAAGGGAGGGAAAGGAGGAAGGACTTCCTCTTCTTCTCAGAGGAAGGTATTGGGGCACCTAGGGGAGTAGGTCTATGAACAACCAGGGGTGACTCCCTCACACCTTCGGAAAAGGCCCCGAGTCCGGGAAGGAGTCGCTCAATCTCTTCATCCTTGAGCATGATCTTCCCCGGCGCCAGCGTCTCTCCGGTAGATGTTTCTCCTACCAAGACCACCTCCTTCAACTCAGTTTTTTGAGGCATCTTGACAGGAGAATCGGAAACAAAAACCGCCTCAGCAGCCTCCATGCTTACCGGCTCCTGCACGGATTCCAGTACCTGCGCCAAAACACCGACAACCTTGATCGCCGGGTCCCCCTCTTTTTCACCAGGGGCCGCCCCAGTGCGTATCGTCACCTCCTACCGCGGCGTCTCCTCAGGCAGCACCTCTGGCATCTTCTTTTCCGGAGAAACCTCAGCCGGAGTCTAGCCTGCCCTCCTCTTCTTCTTGGAGATGTTCGCCAAAGCATCCCATGCTTCTTCTTCCTCCATCTCCCCTGAGCAATTTCTCTCTGACTAATTTTTTCTTACAGGGGAAGCTTCAGAGTGGAGGTGCAAGGATACGAATCGGCGGGCGCCGCCCCCATCTTATCCATGCAGGCCTTGGGCAGCGCATCCACCTTCGTGACGGTTCGCATTCCAGGACCCATATTAATATTCGCGCCTTGACAATGCGGGGGGCTGATGTTAACGCGTGTTCCTGAGCTGCATCCGGACCGTACGCGTGGCGCCTGGTTGGCCTCCACTTGACTGATTGATTTGCTGACTCAGCTCTAGGCTTTGCATGACTTTTTGACCAGGTCAAACTTCGCCCATGAGGGTTCAACCTAACCTCGCCCCCGATATCACAGGACCACCCCTATAACGTCGGGCACGAGGTTATGGAGCAACGCCTGTCACTATCAACTTCACCTACCACGCCGTTCCCCAAGATCCGCAGACCAAGAATCCGTATGCCCCAGCAGTCACGAATCCCCAGAAAAGGTACTAGTATTAAATGCTATCACCTTCCATTCACAATTTCAGGTCTCTCGGGTGACAGGCGAACGGCGGGGGCTCCAGAGCTTACCCATCACCTTCTCTCCGAAAAACCAGGGTGAAGCTACACCTTCCAAGCGTCTGTAAATACCGCTGAACAGTTCTCCAAAAGCAGCCAGCAACTGGTAACCAAGAACGATAGAGAACTCTCTCTCCAGAATAATTCTCACTGTATTAGAGCCCCAACTGAGGAGCTCCCCTTTCTTCTTCTTCTTTTCTCTAAGAAAGCATTGTACAAGCCTTCAGGACTACCTTTTTCCTATTAGTGAATATCTCTGCTGATCGACCGGTGGACGTAGGGGATTTCCTCCCTGAACCACCTTAAATCTCAGTGTGCTTCTCTGGTTGCTCTGAACTAGTTTCTCCCTTGAGCCTTCATTAACAGGCTAACCCCTTTGTGCACCGCCGTCTCCCGGAACTCTCTTTCTCTTTGGTGTTTTCCGGGACCCCCACATCCTACGTCAACACAAAGTAATAAAATACTCATCCAAAATCATAAAAATAAGGAATAATTACACTAAATTTCTTAGTTTAATAACGTACAAGTCCATATTTTTAAAATTATAATATTAAGCTTCCTGAATTTTAATAAATTATCAAATGGCTTTGTTTTAATTTTTTATTTTTAAATTTTTTAAAAAGTACCAATATACCCCTTGGCCTCTCTCTCTTTCTGATCCTGCACGCGCGCGGCGTGTGCGACCCACCGACAGCCGCGCAGCTGCCGATGGGTCGCGCAGCCTCGCACGTTCGCGGGGGTCGGGAGGGGAGAGAGAGAGGCGGGAGGAGAGAGAAAGGCCGAGGGATATAATGGTAATTTTAAAAAATTTTAATAATAAAAAGTAAAAAAAAGAACCCATTTGATAATTAATTAAAACTCAAGAATCTCGATGTTATAATTTTAAAAATATAAATTCGTGCATTATTAAGCGTTAAATTTAGAGAATTGGGTGTAATTATCCCCAAAAATAATATCATACAAAGTGCAAGAACTCCCTGTACAAAGCAAAAAAGTTTATATAACCAGCAAAAAAAAATTAAAAAAAATATATATATATATATATATATAAAGTAGTTAGAAATAATAATAATTATTAACGCCCCTCGCTTTACTTTATAGCTGGGTCCCATGTGCTGATGGGTGACACATAATATATTTAATTTTTAATATTAAATTTTATATATTATATAATATATCTAATTAAAATTAATTAAATTAATTTTAACTTGGTTAAACAAATATGCCCAATTTCTGCTGTGTCCAGTTCAGTTACGTACAGCTCTGTTGAAGGAGTTAAACGTAATAATTATAATTTATTAGATCTGAGTACAATGAAGTCCACGATGTAGGGTCCCGAATGCAATTTACCCTATAAATTTTTCGCACTGCAGCGCGTTTTGTGCCTGGTGGCCCCTCCACGTGTCATGACGATAATTTATTATTATTCGTAAATAATAAATTAAGTTTTTAATTTTTGAAAATTTCTAAGCTTCTAGAAGAGTGAATTTCTCGCCCTTCCAAATATCTAACATTTATCTTAAAATTAATTTTATCTTAATATCTTACATATTTTTTGATAAAAATAAATAAATTTATTAGATATTTAATATAAATATTAATATTAAAATAATTTTATTTTATATTATAATATTAAAGTATTTTTTCTTAACACAACTCAAATTAATCTCAAAATATCTTTCTGTCAAACAAAAGAATTATATGCACTTATGTAATCATAAAAATAAAAATTGATTTTTGTAATTTTATTAAATTATTTTAAATATTAATTGCCATTCATTGAAATAATAAAAAATATATTGAATAATTGGTGGTCTGGTGAATAAATAATTATATATATTATGAATTTATTGGTATGCCAATAAATAAAGTAAGGTTAATTTTATTAGTTACGTTATGTATAAATTTTAATATTAAATTTTATTATAATTAAAATATTACATAAATTTTAACAGAATTTTTTAAAAAGAATTCTACATAAATTTTAAAATAAATTAATTTTTTTCATCTAAAATATATCTTTAATATGAGTTAATTTTTTATCAAATCTAAATTCAAAAACTTCTAATATTCTATAAAAAGCCTAATCAATTTTTTTTTTACTTGTTCATAAAAATTTACGTTTACTTTTTAAAAAATTAAGGCACTGTTTGACAATAGACTAAAAATCATGGCTAAAATTACGCATGACCAAAATCTTATATTTATTTTAAAAAAACTATATCATCTCACACAAATTCTAACGTTAAACAATCACTTTATTTTATATCCAACACAATTCTCAATAAATCAATCAACTTTTTTTCATATTATACATAATTTTTAATATAACTAATTTAATTTATTTCATATCATACATATTTTTTAAAAATTATTAAAAATTCTAATTAATTTTTTTTTTTATTATTATCAAACAGAGCCTAAAAGTCCTTTTACAAATTCCACATCTAGCAAAATTTTTTTAAAAAAAATTCCGGGATATTTGGGCTAGTTTGCCGGTTGAGATCAGAGCCGTACACGTCAGCTCTGACTGGGTACTTGATGCAGACGTGTCATCAATCATCTGCCGCATGTTTTTAACAGGGCCGGCATGCTCAATGGGCATGAAAGTGACGCGAAATTAATCGAAAATATAGCTTTAAAAAAATCGAAAATAAAAATAATTTTTTATGAGAAATACTTTTTTATTTTCTTTTATAAGAAATATTTGGTAGCCCCAATGGAGAGATTATTGGCCATGCCGACACACGTCGACCGTTCACTTATGAATGACGACACTGTATGATGTACGCAAGACCTGAATTTGATGACGAAGTGACAAAGCAAACGACTAAACTATTTGGTCACTTTATTAGGTCAAGCTAATCGGAGGCTCCAGCTAGACCAATGGGATGACTTAACTAGACAGTCTAATTATTTGCTTCGTCGCTTTGTTATCAAGCACGGTCTTGGGTGCACCACACGACGCGTTGCCATTCTTGAGCGAATAACTAATGTGTTCCACATATCACACCTAATAATTTTATCAAAAGAAGGTTATCTAATAAAAAATACTAATTGCCTTTAAATTTTTTATTAAGTTCATATATATATATATTATGAATTTTGAATTTTTACAAAATTTAACATTTTATGATCACATAATCTTTCTATATCTAAGTTGATTACTTGCCTGTTCAAAATTGGTAGAAATCATTAAATTTATAAGCAAAGGCCTTATTATGTTCACACTTTTTACGGCAAAATATTATTTAATTAATATTTTAAATTTATTATAATTTTTAATAAATTTATTTCACATCTAACATAAATTTTAATATTAAAAATTATCTTTATTTCATATCTTACATATCTTTTTAATATTAAAATAAATTTTTTTATCTAATTTATAAAATAAATTATTTTTTCTCTTGTTCAAAAATAACACTCTAACTAATTGAGAACCTTTCATTTATGCGAAATTAAGAAAACTCTTTATTAATTTTTAATATGCTTTTTTTTAGATTATAGCAATAGGATAATAAATAACTCGAGACATGAAATAAATAGTCATTTCAATAAGCTTAATGTTACAAGTGATAGGAGGACTACATTGTAATAAAATTTTAACAATTAGGCCTAATTATAATTATTCAAAAATTGTGAATCTGTATGTAAAAATCCCAAGAGCATGATCTTATATGTATTAACGTGTGGTTCTAGTGCTGAATCTCAGTCATACATGTGGCACCTTGAGAGGCATACTAATCTTCATCATGATGATTTCTCCACTAATCAATGAGCTTTACCTTTGTAGGTCTTAACCCTCGACCCCGATGATTCAACCTTCCCAAACCTTGTCGACGAGGTGTGAGCTATAGTAGTCTCGAAACATCGGGCACGATGTTTCGATTCCAGCTCTCTCCAAGCATCGACCACAATAATTCAAGACCTCCCCAAATGTCGACCATGATCTTTCGGCCATGAGGTTTATCACTGTCAAGCACAAGGATTGGCTGATCTAATCATCCATTGCCCTTCTATGAGAGCTATGCCTTCGGTCCCCAAGATCAAATATCACAATAATATCGGCACCGACGTATGGCCCAAGCTGCAGCAGGAAAACCCCTCTAGACTGACAACCATACAGTTCGTACAGGCTTGACAGTCATATCTTGTGCACATTTTCATAACTGGAGTGCGCTGCCACACCTCAAGTCAAATCACCGAAGGGGGAAAGCCATTCTCCTGACAAGACAACTTCTGCTGGCCCTATACTCGTGATCTGCATGCTACCGTTGCAAGCTAACTATAATTACCCCTGAACAAGCTTCAGGCAGGAGGTTCGACTCACCAGAAGTTAGACTCGACAGAGGTTTTACCGGTCGGATCCTTTCTTCCCTATCTGGAATGTCTTTAACTGGGAGCTCTCTGAACCTTCGGAGCCTTCTCTCCAAGTTGGCTGTTGGGTCGTCTTCGTCTTCTTCTTCTTTTCTTTATTCTGTTTTACCCCTGTATTGGGCCCAGACGACTCTCTTTCTTAAGATATAGTAAAATACTTCAAGCTGATTCCGTGGACAAAGGAGAATACCTTCCTCAACCACCTTAAATCTCTGTGTGCTCTTCTGGATGCTTTTCTCTCTATTTTGAGCCTTAATTATTAGGCTTAGCTCTCTGCGTACCGCTGTCTCTCGGGACCCCTACTTCTCACGTCAATAATATGTGATTTGCCCATTTTTATTTTTCGAAAGAGCCAATGCAGGCTGCTAAGGTGCATTAAATTAGAATATGTGTTTGTCTAGGGAGTTAAATGATAAAATAAAATAACAAAATAAAATTAGTCATGAATTTTAATTTTGTAATTCAAATAATATATAAATTTAACATTATATTATATCATATGTATATTTTAAAATAAAAACTAAATTTACATTATATTTTTATTAAAAAATAATTAATTATATTTCACATCATAAATATTTTTAATAAAAATTTCTCATCAAAATTTAATTTTAACATTTTTTAAAGTTAACTTCTTGTAAACAAATACATATAATAATTATTAACTGAGATCATAAATAGTTTTCAATTAAATCAATTAAAATCTAATTTCAAGTTCAGTTTAATTATTTTTTACCTTAAATATTTATTATAGATATCAAACATGATACATGTCAAATAAAAAGGCCTATCAAAGTAGGTGATGCTTGATCTCATGCATGAGACATCATCAAATACAAAGTCAAATTGGCCATCATCAAGCACGATGAAAAATGCCCAAAAAAATATATAAAAAGAGAGAAAAAAAGGTATAATACAATGGTTTTATGTATAAAATTTCGTACCAAGCAAAACTATGATGCTCGTAAGAGTTTGAAATACCTTTATTATCTCTTACTACAATATAATTTAGAAAAGAGAGTACATATGAACGTTACTATAAGAATCATATAAGATAATTAGTAGACAAAGAGAAAATTTGGCATTTTTTATGGTAGTTTGAGGTAAAGGATTGGTACTGAGGTGGTTGCTTAATTGCTCTAACTAATTGATCTCTTGGATGATTAGTTAGTTGATTGGTTGATACTCTGATTGCTTAGTAGACGGAATGTAACAACTTACGGTTGAAGAGAACGAGGACTGATTATTAGATGATATTTTAAGCGAAGAGAATCATTAGCATTGTAAGGAAAAACTCTTGGTAGAATTTTGAACCTAGTGATACTTATACTAGGTGGTTACATAACATAATACTTATATCATAAGTAAAAGCTTAGCTTATTATAGATATTATCAAATGCAACTCTCCGTACTATAGATATAATTGGGATTTCATCGTGAGCCACACATTTTTAAAATATGCCTATGAGGTTTAAGTTATATTTTCACATATACATATATATATATATATATATATAGCATCTTCTCCCCTACTTATCAAAATAAGACTAAATCTTGCACTTGTTCATATGAAATTTGCCTAATTTTACTTTTTACTTCTCATTTCAAAACTCAGTGTCCTCCTTGAGAATTGTCAATACATTCTCCAGTGACACATGAATAGAATATAGTGAATTTTATACTACATTGATGCATGATTTTTCCTTTTTCTCACTCCCCAAATCCTCAAATCCACAAAACTTCCTCTCATCACTCGACAAGCAGCACAATAAACGTATACAAGAATCAATGGTTGACCTATCTCATTCCCATACTTTCTAGCATTACCTTAGCCTATTAGATAACAAATAACAATCTAATAGTTTTCTCAAATCTTACATCCTACGATAATGACAATCAATAAGAAAGAGTTAATACAATGATACACCTATCATATTTATATGGGTAAGTGATGTGCCAAAAGACTTTGATGTTCTAACATTTCAAAAGTTCTCGATCTTCTAGCTCATGAATACCCAAAAAAAGATGATGATTTCTAATGGATCACAAACTCATTCTCGCTACCTTTGTTTTCCAACACCCATGATTCAAAGAGAAATGAAACTCTTAGAAGCAAAAGGAAAACCCCAGCTCAATTGCCCTAGCTATTGTCGACCATGACTTCCTTCCACACTCTTTCTCATCTATTGTAACAAAAATATTAAGCCTTGTGTTCTTGAACGTTCAATGAAATTTATCTCCTCTCCTTCTCTTCGTAATTTTTCCATTTGATAATAGGTCTTTCATGTAATTTGTGTGTTCTTTTATTTATTTTTATTCTTTTTCTCTTTTCTACATTTCTCTCTAGGCCTAATATAATTTCTTTTCAAAGATGATCTCTTGTCGATGAGATCTCCCTCCTCTATTTCACCGTAAAGATTATTGTGTTAATATTAATATTTAACAATTACATCAATGGAGCTATAGTATACAGCGTTGATTATCAAGCCCTACTCAAAGCTTGGGTAAATGTATATTTGATAATTATATCGGAAAAAAAAACTTATATTTTGATAAAATGAATAGATTATTACAGTGAGAATGAAGAAAATCAAGTAATATGCTCTTGTTCAACCCAACATTTACATGCTAAATTATGAAATCAAGTTTTATGATGATAAAATTAAAATTTCTTTTATAATTTAAAATATTATGACCATTTAATAATTTATTAAAACTCAGGGACCTCGATGTTAAATTTTAAAAATATGAACCTGTGTGATATTAACTATTAAACTCAAGACCTGGATGTAATTTACCTTCGATTTATTATTTTCTAGCAAATAACCGACTAGCTGACCCGTACGATCAAGATCTGACGGCTGTCCCTGCATCCGTGCGCTACCGACGGCAACAGTCTTCGGTCAGCGTTGGGGCGACTGCAACCGTTTACCGGCGCCAGCCGGTCAGTCGATGACTGCCGGCTGTCGTGCTCATCCAGTCACCGAGCCTAGCTCTTACGGGAGGCTTGGACCCGAACCTACAGGTTCGGGTAGCTGCCTCCCTCGCCTATAAATAAGCGTTATCATGACCATTCGTTGCCAGAGCAGGATTTGCTGTGGCAGTTTCCTTGAATTGCTTTTCTCAAAAAAAGAAAAAACGTTTTCTTGATTTCCGGCGCACGGAGATTTTCTTCAGAAGAATTCGAGGAGGTAAACCAAATTCGGTTGATTTTATGAAATATTGACTTCAAAAGCGCTCTGATATATGGATCGCCGGTGAGAAATCGACGATTTACGCGTTTTGAATCTCGAATCCCTGGATTATCTTCTTGATCCAGTGTTCCTCGTGTTGATGGTTCCCGATCCACCCGTTTTGTACTCGGATCTGTGTCCTGTCGCTGGATCTGAGTTCACGGTATTTTGACGAAGTAGATCTGGAGTTTTGAGGACGTTTCCTTCTGGAAAATTGGGGATCATAGCAGATCTGTGACGTGCTTGTGTGATCGCGGATGAACAGAGCTCTGGAGCACTTGGATCTAAGAATTCGTTGATCGTTGTAGCTTTCCGAGCGATCTTTTAGTCTTTGATTGCTAATTTGTTAAGATCTGAGTCCCATTTATGTTGCAAGTTGTACGTTCTCTTTGATGTGTGTTTTGGGAGTTTTTGTTGTATTGTCTATTTATAGGCTGTGTGGGAGTATTTGATCTTGTTTCTTTCAGTAAATCTCTGCTTGAATTTGCATTTATTCGATTGTAATTAGAATTTAGAGAAACCCCCCCAAAATTTTAGATCTGACCAGTACTTTGAATTTTTTAGAGTAGATGAGTACCTTGGCAGTTGCATCTGGGGTAGGAAGGTCTACCCTGAACCCCAACGCGCCGCTGTTCATTCCAGCAGCATTTCAGCAGGTTGAAGACTTCTCACCGGAGTGGTGGGAACTGGTGAAAACCACCTCATGGTTCCGCGACCACTGGTTCCGCCAGCACCAGGAGCAGGAAACATTTGACGGTGATGAGGAAGAGGAAGATCTGGCTAGCCTTCTCCCAGACTCGTTTGATCTGGGCATCCCTGACCAATTCTCCCAATTCGACTCTGAATTCGATGAGGATGCATCCTTCATGGAGATGAAGGAGAATGGGAAGTCTGGTAGGTCCTTGGAAGAAATTTCTGCATCGGATTGCCGTCACCATTGCTTTTCAGTGAGAAATTGAACGAATCGCTGGTATTTTGCAGGATCGGAGGTTAATCCTGAGGCATTGATCAAGAACTTGAACTTGAAATCTCCAAAGAATGGGGTCATGAAGCACCTTCACGAGCCAACCAGATACAAGGAGAAGCCGGTGCAGGTGGTGAGCCCCAAATCCAGCTCTCGCAGGATCATCCAGCAGCCCCGCTAGGATTCAACGCCGACGGCCGCCCGTTGACCCAGCTTAGTTATGTCAACGCACAAGCATCTCTTTTTCCATGAACCCCCCTCTCCTTCAACATGTGAAGTGAAATCCTGTAATCTTATTGTATAGAAAACAGCTTCTGTATCTCCTTTATATTCGCATCTAAGCTGATCTATGATGTTAATTTCTTCTTTGAACTCCCCTTCAATAAGGGTTTTAGGTGGTTAGGAGATTAAAAAAAAAATGTCTATATTGTAGCCAACTATCAGGAGAAAGAGAGGAAGTTTTTTAAAAAATTTATTCTGCTGAAGTTTGGCACATAGCTTTATGATGTACTAATGACTTTTGATATGTGCATAATTGCATATAATGTTAAAATGTTAAATTAATGAAATATAAGTGGCAACGAAGAATTTCTAAATTTCAATAAAATATAATGTTAAAATGTTATTATAGATACGATCAGTCTGACTTTTGAAATAATTTAATAGGGTCATACCAAATACAATGATTAGAATATTGTATTAATGGGTTTAAACTTATATCTCCTTCATATAATATACAAATATAGGATAGACTATAGATAAACAATGACAAATAAATACATAATATATCAATATTGTATATCATATAGATATTATTTAATTGCAAAATTATAATTATCACTAGTTATTGTGAAGCTCTCATACCGCAAAGCATGTTTTAATACTATCATGTTTGTTGTCGACCCACCTCATCTTGGATTTATAAAATGAATCATTTCATCAAATCTCACTGTTATTATTATGTTTTGAGATATAAAACCCCTTCGGTTCTTGAATTGATCTTGAATATCTCTTTGATATAAGCACTTTTGTGGGTCTCATCAATTGCCGTAAGGAGGCGTTTGGTTCGTTGTTATTTTGGTGTTGTGTTATGTAATCTAGATGTTATGTTTTAATTAATAATTTTATAGTCTAATAGAAGATTATTTATAGATGTCATTAAATCAAATAATTGTTTTCTCTAGATAACATAACATAATATTATTATAACATTAAATCAAACGCCCCCTAAGAGCATTTTGAAAAATAAGTATTAAAATATGAATTTTGACTATCAATACAATCACATTATGATTTCTGTAACTATAATGGCTATACAAATTAATTCCTTACCTCAAATATTAGGTCATATCTACTTTCAATAATGAAATTGATAGGTTTAGATAAATTTGGTGGTTTTATAAATAGTGAACTAGATTTGTATATCCAATCGAAGATCTTGTTAAATACTCAATTATCGTTAGAATTCGCACACCTCCCTAACCACATCGCAATGGTCAATTATTTTTAGAAATATTGCAACTTGATCTGTGCTGGTCATATTTCTAGTGCTACACAATACTCCATATCCCTCAAATAATTTCGCAAGTTTCAGAAAGTGGCGTGGTTCAATGCAGAATGCTTGCTTTGCATGATCATTATGCTCGTTCAAAGAATCAATTATGTCCGACTAATAACGAAGAAGTATAAAAATAATTTATAAATAACCCTAAAGTTTAAGGTAATATATATAATTTAATGTTTTGAAAATTTATATTCAAACAAAATCTTTTTTTCTGAAATAACAATGAGTTTTTTTTTTAATGAAAAATGAGGTTTTGATAAAACAAAAACAAAAACAAAAACAAAAAAGCATGCAAAGAAATCGGTAAACTGCGCCAAACTCAGCCATTGACCGAACTTGACTCCGTTCCCCCTCTCCACCGCGGATGGAGTTCGCCGGAGGCGGCGATTGCGAGGCCAAAGCATCCGGCGTGCTCGTGCCGGCTATATAAATGTAATGTCTTCGCTCCTTCGAACGGCTCGACCGAAAAAGAGAGATGGGATGCACCTTCGTCTGCTATGTCGCTCTCTCTTTCATTACGATCAGCGTCTCCTCAGTGGTCCATGATCCAGTTGCTACGGCGCTGCGATTCTCCGGCGTCTCATCGCCTTTCAAGATTGCGCTGTTCGCCGATCTGCACTACGGCGAGAACGCGTGGGACGATTGGGGTGCCGAGCAGGACGCCAACTCCAGCCGGGTCATCTCAGCTGCCCTAGATCAGGAAATTCCAGGTATTTGATAGATGATTTTGGTCTTTGAAAAAAGTGTAGGTCGTTGTTTGTATGGTGTTCGACTGATTTCCGCAGCCAACATTCCGCTGACCACCCTCCAGTGATTAGCCCCGATTCCGTGACCTAGACGAAAGATCTCGCGATAATGTTCCCATTAGGTTTCGATTCTTGCTTGTGTTCTTCCCATGGCGACATGCTTGCAGCGACTGCAGACGAACAAGATGACGAACGGTTTGTTATGCTCCCTTTCAGTTTTCTTCATAGTTGTCGCTGCTATCACTGAGATCTCCCTCATCGCCAACTGCGGTCCTGGGGCTGGAAAGGGCCTGCAGTTCTCCGGTAGTTCGCCTTTCAGGATCCCGCTGTTTGCCGATCTGCCCTACGGCGAGAATGCGTGGGACGATTGGTCCCAAGCTGGATGTACAGTCTGATCGAGTATTGTCGAAAGTGCTGGATGAAGAAACTCTTGGCGATTTTTCTTTAGGTTGACTTCCGTTTTTAGCCAATGCTTTGCCAGTGTGATTAGGAATCTGGGATTTGAATCCAGTTTGATTTTGATATTCCCTGCACTTTGGGCATAGATCCTTCATGGGATCATTCAAGCAGGCAGCAAGGTGAAGATAGATTACCTGCTACTTAGCAATTGAAGATTGTTGATAGCTTGGATGCCCATACCAAAGCGAAGTTAGCTTTCCTTTTTTTTCTTTATAATCTTGTATCAAAATTAATCAGCACTTACCTAGGTGTGGGATTATATATATCCCTTCAACAATAGGGCTGGCAGTTGATTGGTGTTTAATTGGCTTATCTGGGGGATTGAATAATACTGGATTAGGCTTTAATTGGGTCAATTGCCATCAGCCGTTAAATGAAAATTTTTGGAAAACAAGCTTACGGTTGTATTGCGAGAGGCTAAAATTTATTCCTATGTAATGTTTGTAGATTATATTAGTCCTTCCTTGTATGCTTTTTGAGTAGAGTTTTACCTTTCTTTTAGGTGAATTTCAGCAATTCTTTTTTTTTTTGATGAAATTTTCAGCAATTCTGAGAAATTGAAGGTTGGATTTAGGGGGCGTTTGGTTCATGGTTTGATAATTTTTTTAGATAATCTTCTAAAAAATTATAAAATTGTCACTCAAAGGCCTCGTTTAGTTTGAGTTTTTGAAATTTAGTAATTGTTGGTTGTAGTATAATGCGTTAGAATTTTCACTCTAGTTATTTGGTTGAAGTATTATATACCTATGTTTCTGGTCCCATCTTTCCTTACCTTCCTATGGGGCTTATAAGAGGGTGTGTCCGATGCTGAATAGTCAGAAGAAAGGAGCAGAGAAGGTAAAATCGCCTTTTCTTGTTCAGACTTTTGAACTAGCAGCATTTAGACATTAGCTTTATTTGGTTGGCACGTAGATGTGCTGGTTTTGAATTTTGGTCGTTTGGCAAAGCCAAAAGTACTTGAGTAAGCAGCTAATATCTTTTTGATGCCCAGTTATAGTTATCTTTAAAATGAATTTTTAAACTTGAAATAATTACTTTTTACCTAAAATTTGACATTTTTTATGCACTTAATAAATATTTGATCAAAAGTTTCACGTATATTTTTGCAAAGGTCATTTTATTTAAATATCCAAATTAAAATACTGGTGGCACTAAAATAAATAAATAGATTTATCAATATGATATGTGTCCAAAATACTCTTTGCTATAAAATAATACCTTTGCTATGAAGCAATATCATATTCATTCAATATCAAAGAATTTTACTTTTTTTTACTGTGTTACGAAATTAAGTAATACAAATTATAAGTACAGACTCATTAATTTGTCATTAAAAAAAGCACATGTACATTTTCCTGAAAAGAACAAAAATAACTCAATAATAACACTCCCAATACAAATCAAAATTAATATTTAAAACAAGCAAAGTGAACAATAATGTATGTAGACAGCAAACAAAGCCAAAAAGAAATTAACAGCTTCATCCACTTACGTAATACATGCAACTAAGTACTCCTTTCTCCCAGCCTTACCTGATACAATACTCCGATTATAACATCATGTGATCTCATTGCGCTTTGGCATTAGGAGTACTTAGTTCGTCCTCGAACCACATCTTACTGCGGGAGGTCAGGTGTAACATCCCGTGATCTCATTGTAGAGGTATTGTCCGCTTTGGCTTTAGAAAAACTGCGTGTTTGAGTATTTCCCAGGAAGTCACCCATCCCAGTGCTATTCCAGCCCAAGCATGCTCAACTATAGAGTTTTTCATCACTAGCCTCACGGTTTTGCCCCAAAAGGCGCCTCTTATGCTTGTGCTAAACCTGAAAAAATATTGCTGAAAAGGCATCAGTCCACCAACAGGACTCAGTAGGAGATATCAACTAGCTATAAGCTACATAAAATATTTAATAAGTTTTCATAATCACAAATTTATTATTTTGAGATTTAAGAG
Source organism: Apostasia ramifera (assembly GCA_019297695.1). Lineage (NCBI taxonomy): Eukaryota > Viridiplantae > Streptophyta > Magnoliopsida > Asparagales > Orchidaceae > Apostasia > Apostasia ramifera. The sequence goes on from JAEMOT010003668.1 coordinate 400,495, forward strand.
AATTATTTGATGAAGCTTCTATGTTTAAGAAATCTCAAGAGAAGATTCAGGATGAACGGAAGATCGATAATGTTGTTCAAGTAGAGTTTGAGAAAAACTCAGGTGAAATTGACAGCAGGTCAGATGATTCACATCAGGATAAAATTTCGGTACATCTACCTCAGGATAAGCCTTATTCTATTGCTACAGGGAGGGCTAAAAGAGAAGTGCAAAAACCTCTGAAGTTCAGAGATACTGTGGCTTATGCATTTTCTGTTATTTCTTCTGATCCCTTGTCTTTTCAGGATGCAATAGAGAGAAAAGATAGCAAACAATGGCTGGATGCTATGCAGGAAGAGATGAATTCTCTTTAGAAAAATCAAACTTGGGAGTTGGTGGCACTTCCTAAAGGTAAAAAGGCAATCGGCTGTAAGTGGGTGTATAGGAAGAAAGAAGCTTTATCTTCAGGAGAACCAGAAAAATATAAAGCAAGATTGATTGCTAAGGGTTTCAGTCAAAAAGAAGGAATAGACTTCAATGAGATTTTTTCTCCAGTGGTGAAACATTGTTCTATCAGAATTTTACTTGCTATGGTAGCTATGTGGGATTTAGAGTTGGAGCAGCTTGATGTGAAGACAACGTTTTTACATGGCAATTTAGATGAGATTTATATGATGCAACCAGAAGGTTTTGTTCAACAAGACAGTGAGAAGATGATATGCAAGCTAAAAAGATCTCTTTATGGGTTAAAGCAGGCTCCACGTCAATGGTATAAAAGGTTTGATACCTTTATGATAACACATGGTTATATAAGAAGTAAGTTTGATAGTTGTGTCTATTTTCAATTTCTTAGTGATGATTCTATTATTCTGCTAATGCTCTATGTTGATGACATGCTCATAGCTTGCAAACATATGCATGAGATTAGTGAGCTGAAAAGAGTGCTCAGTTCAGAATTTGAGATGAAGGACCTAGGCAGTGCTAAAAAGATTCTAGGTATGGAGATTCATCGAGATCGTCATGATGGTAAGCTATGGTTGACTCAAAAAAGTTACATAGAGCAGGTATTGACAAAATTCAATATGAAGAATGCCAAAGCTGTCAGTACACTTCTAGCTCAGCATTTTAAACTTTTTTCGCAGCAATGCCCAAAGTCAGATAAAGAATTTCGAGGAATGCATAATGTACCGTATGCTAATGCGGTTGGATGTCTAATGTATGCTATGATATGCACTAGACCGGATTCATCACATGCTGTTAGTGTTGTTAGCAGGTATATGGCGAACCCAGGAAAAGAGCATTGGAATGCTTTGAAATGGATTCTACGTTACTTAAAAAGCACTTCAGATTGTGGTCTGAGAAAAATTCAGATTCTGATCTTTTGGTTGGTTATGTCGATTCTGATTATGCAGGTGACCTTGATAAGAGAAGATCCACTACAGGATTCATCTTTACTTTAGGTGGAGGTCCCATCAGCTGGAAATCTACTTTACAGAATATTGTAGCTTTGTCGATAACAGAGGCAGAGTATATTGCTGCAGTTGAAGCTGCAAAGAAAGCTGTCTGGTTAAAAGGTTTGGTCAGAGAACTTGGTATTTCACAAAGGAATGTTAGTTTGCATTGTGACAGTCAAAGTGCAATTTATCTTGCAAAAAATTCTGTTTTTCATGCAAGAACAAAACATATTGACATCAGATATCACAAACTCTGTGAGCTTGTGTCAAGCGGTGACATTAGGCTTGTGAAAGTTTCAACTCAAGATAATTTTGCAGATATGCTTACTAAACTTTTACCAGTAGCCAAGTTTTTATACTGCTTAGACTTGGCTAACATTCAGAGGACCTAAGGTATGAAGGCCCCAGGGAGAGGGAGTGTTTCTACTTAGAGAGATTATGTTGTCTGCTTAAAAGTATCAACTTTAATCAAATCAAGGTGGAGATTGTTAAAATATGATTTGAATAATAAATTAAATAATCCTAATTATAAGGATTATTTGTTATGCTGTTGAGATTTTTATGGGAATCAGATACAGAATTTGTTATAGGCTACTATTATAAATACGGGATGATCTGGTAAGCTGAAAGATATAGGATTATCAGGATTTCTGGTGAAGGCTGCAAGTTCTCAAGCTTCTTCTTGGGCAACGTGAATAGGTGATTCACTTGGGTATTTTCAGCAGTGATTTTCATTGGATCTTCTTCATCGGCTACGGAGGTGATTTCGTAGGAATCTGAAGGCAATCATCTGAGGCTCAAGCAGCGATTGGATTGTCTAATCTGAAAGAAGAAAAGATTCAATTTCTGTATCCCGTTTGAGATCGAGAACCAAGTGATTGGTGTAAGGTTCTCTTTCTATCTGATTTTCTACATAATAAAGTCTCTCTCTGCTCTCCCCGTGGATGTAGGAGGAATACCTCCGAACCACGTAAATCTGGTGTTTGTGGTTGCTTCGTTCTTTTATTATCATTATTTCCCATACTTATCTGGCATGATTTATTTGACTAACTACACGTCCGGCGATCCGAATTTTCCGCTGCGTATTATTTCACAACATACCATTTACCTTTTCTTTGTATATTCTAGTTTTCATTTTAGGTGGTTGCAACCTACTCCTTTCATCTATCATAACCATCAATATTCTTATCCCAGATTTATGAGTCCTTTTCTGTTAGTTAGAATTGTCTGGTGCAGCCTATGATACAAATCCAAAAATATCTAAATTTATTGTATAATCTCTAATCAAATTATTTTCACCTATCACTTTATTTCTTTTTCTTCTTTTTCCTTTGCTTAAAATATTGTCTACTTACTCTTTTATAACAGTTCATCTTTTACTTTATGTTGTATGATATCATCTATGTCTACTCTACAGTTTTCCATTTATTTCCTTGAATTATCATATTGGTTGGCTATACTGTCTTTTCTTTGACAAATATCGCGATTGTGAAACTGCAGACTTTGTAATCTATCTTGGAGATGTCATTACTGCAAATAATCTTCCAATTCCAAATGCAAGTATGTACTGGGATCAAGCCATTTCTCCTACCAGAGCCAGAGGGATCCCTTGGGCGACAGTATTTGGGAACCATGATGATGCTTCATTTGAATGGCCATCCAATTGGTTTTCATCCTCTGGGATTCCAGAAGTTCAATGTCTGTCGCCAGACTTCTCCGTTTCAGGTAAAGAATGCTATTCAAAATATTAGGTTTTAATATTGATGATACATAGACTAAATAGTTGGGATAAGACTATTAATGATAGTGATGATAGTTAGACTAACATATTCTGTGACTAATCAACAATTACTGAAAAGTCAACTTTCTGATCGTTCTTTTGCCCTGCTTTCTCTGCTTATGTTTAGTTCCTAAACTTTTCACGAGTCCCTATTGTTAATGCATTTGTTCCAAAAATACCCATTGATTGCTTTTGTGCGACAGTAGAGGATTGCAGTTTCAGAGGAACAACAAGGCTGGAATTGATGCAAATGGAGATCACAAAAAATTCATTATCTCATTCAAACAGTGGTCCAAGAGAACTTTGGCCTGCTGTTTCCAACTATATATTGCAAATTTCTTCATCCAAAGATCCAAAATCACCATTAGTTTTCTTATATTTCCTTGATTCTGGCGGTGGGTCCTATCCTGAGGTCATATCCTATGCTCAGGTGAAATGGTTCCAGGAACAATCACAGGCTATTAATTCCTATGCAAGGCAGGCAATCGAAAGAATTCTGCATTTAATTTCTGGTAAATTGCTTATAAGTCCTTGAGGTCTTAGGATTTTTGGATGATGGTCCATGAAATTTGAATTCTCATATTTTAGTCCCTAAAGTTAAGTTTTATTGCCATGTTACTTTTATATGAAAATTTTCAATTTTGATCTTGATAGTTATTCACCTAAGAACTTACTTCCAATGGACTCCTTCCCATCAGCTACTGGCATAGCTAGAAACTAGCCGATGGCCTCTCTGAGCAGTTAGGGAAAGAAAAGGCACCAAAGGGAAAATTTCATTATTTTTAAAAAGTAATTAAGTGAATTTGCAGGAGTAAAAAATGATTTATTTCACAAAATTAATAGATTTGGTCAAATTGGATCAACCGTGCAACATAATATAGCACGAAAGGACAACACAACAACGAAACTTTAACCTCAGGGATCTAATGCAAGAATTCAAATTTCATGGACTCTGCACAAACCCTAAAACATTAGGATCCTTAAGCAATCTATCCTTTATTTTTTTAGTTGGTAAAGTTTCATATCATTTCAATAGGGTTCCTGAGTTGATATTTTGGCATATACCAAGTCAAGCATTCAAGAAGGTTGCTCCTAATCCTATGTCCACAGTACAGAAACCATGTGTTGGTTCCATCAACTATGAAGAGGTTGCTTCCCAAGAAGCTGAATGGGGAATGATGGACGCTTTACTGAACAGGTCATCCATAAAAGTAAGATTTCTTCAATTATCATCATAGATTTGCTTTTCTAGCATAAATCATCTTCCTCATCACCATCACTTGTCCTTATTTAATTTTTTTGCTCAGGATTCTAGCAAGTGAGTTTGTTAATTGAATCCAAACCTAAAACTTAAGTGAAAAATGTTGTTCTGCTGTTTTCCCATCTCATTTTATTATAGTATGTTTTTAGAAATTAAAAAAATATTTTAATATTATGATGTAAAATAAAATTAGAGTTTTAAATAAATATGAAATAAATATTTTAATTATTGAAGGATATATAGGACTTGAAATAAAATTAATTTTTAATGTTAAGATTTGTGTAGGATATGAAATAAAGTTGAGTTTTAATATTTAAGTTTGTGAATGACATGAAATGAAATAAATATAAAATATTGATGAAAGTATTTAAGTTCTTGATAACATTTGATCGAGTAAACTACGATGACCTGCATTTTTACATCGATTAAACTACAGGGATATCAGTAAAAACTTTTAAAGGCTAAATTGGGAATTTTATCTCCACCGAGTTAACAGGGATAGTGTGAACTGATGAACACAGTAATTTAACTCTTTCTATATGAATTTTGTCTTGCCAAATATGGAATGAAGAACAGTGTGCAGGCAGTATTTGTAGGGCACAACCATGGGCTGGATTGGTGCTGCCCCTACGAGAAACTGTGGCTCTGCTTTGCTCGCCACACAGGCTATGGCGGCTACGGGGCGTGGCCCAGGGGCTCCAGAATACTGGAAATAACCGAAGATCCGTTCTCATTAAAATCTTGGATTAGGATGGAAGATGGAACTCAGCACAGTTTTCTGATCTTAAGCTAAGTTTTCCTTTAGGTTTCACATTTAATCACAGTTATGTGCTTCCAGTTTTAATAGTTATTGAAGATTATGGCATGAAATTTTTGCTAGAGCTTGAAAATCTTTAATTTTTTTAGGGCTTTTCGGGCTCCTAAGGTCAGAAGTGTTGCAAATTCATCTCAAAAGTCAAAAAGGATATTGCAAATTCATCTCTGAAGTAGTACCTCAATTTGGGCGCCTGAGATCATAAAAATGTCGTTATTTCGTCTCAATTAAGACATAATTATTAATTTTTTATCATTATGGTGTAAGATTATTTTTAATCATTAATTTTTTGATTTTTTTTAAAATATTAATATTTATATATTTTGACTTTAAGAAAGATGAGATTAAATTTTAGATTTTTATTAAATATTTAAATTTTTGTGAGAACAGAGATATATGATGGCTTTTTAAAATGTGTAAGCGATTTAAATTAGTTAAAAAAATGATCAGATTTTACTTTTTTTTTAATTCAGGTTCTGTTTGGTAATAAATAAAAAAAAAATTTGGTTAGAATTTTTAGCTATTTTTGAAAAATGTGTATGATGTAAAATAAAGTAAGTTGGTTATATTAAAAATTGTGTAGGATGTGAAGTAAAGTTGATTTATTTATTGAGAATTGTGTAGGATGTGAAATAAAGTGATTGTTTAATGTTGGAATTTGTGTGAGATGAGATATAAAATAATTTTTTAAATTTTTTTAAAATAAATTTAAGATTTTAGTTATGGTTAATTTTAATCATGATTTTTAGCCTATTGCCAAACAGGGCCTAAGAGATGAATTAAAATTGTAGTGCTTTTATAATTTTAGGGATTAAAATCGTTTCTTTTTAAAAGTTAGGATTAGTTTGTAATGCTTTTTCGATCTCATGAGCCCAAATGCAATTTACACTTTGTTTATAATAATTCTAGTTCTTGTTTCATTAGCATTTCAAACAAACAAATCAATTAACTCGAGCAAAAAGGTATACAATTGGACCACCAAACATTATAAGGGAGAGTAAAGGCATAACTGGCACGTTGTGTTTTGATTAGGGGCAACATTTGGTACTACCATTATCCGCCTTGGTCATACCATGTCAAATAACATCGATGATGAGAGTTTTAGGGGTGAAGAAGACGCTGGGTTGTAAATAGAGTGAATAACATTAGCGATGTCGGACTCAATGATCTACTCTTAAATCCACCTGTCAAGACAAGGCTCGTAGTTGACTTCACTACTGAGCATTCTGCTGTGTGTGAGAGCTTGCCTCGAATCTGTTTTAGATGTTGTTGATCGAACTAAACTTGGTGATTGTAGATGACAATGCTTACACTGATAAATTCTTTTAATGTTCGAATTTATCTGTCAACATTTGCCTCGACAAAACTTTCATGAGGAGGGTTTTTAGAAGTAGGATTGATAGGGTCTCGATTTCACAAGAGAAAATCTCATGGTCCGTTAGATGTCTACTCGATCCAACGCCTTCTTTGAATAGAGTTGAGTACTCTAAAAAATTATCAAGAAAGTGAACTAAAAATAGTTCACATGAAAGGGCTTGTTAACCATGAACATTTATGGATATTTCAAATTAAACATATAAGTTTACATATAATCTTATTTTATTAGAGAATTATTTTTGAACTAATAAGAAAAGAAAATTTTAATTGGACATTTTTGAACTAAAAAGAATTATATTTTATATAATATAAAACATAATTATTTTAATATCAAAATTTATATAATATATAAAATAAAATTATATTTTAAGTAAATTACACTTAAGTCTTTAAGTTTAAAGTATATTAATATGTATTTTTAAAATTTTTAACATTTTAGTCTTTGAATTTTAATATACTTATTATATGAGTTATTGTTTAATTTTTTATTAAATTTTTTAAATACTTATGTTCTCTCTCTCCCTGCTACCCCTTCCTCCCGCTAATAGAGCGATCGTTCGGTGGCGAAGGGGTTGCTTGCTAGTGTTCGCTGGTGAAAGGATTGCTTGCTAGCGGTTGCTCCGCCATTAGGAGAGAGACTTATGTAGCTTCGCTTGATTCGAGCTTTTTTTTTTAACAAAAAAAAATATATATTTTATTTTTTAGATATAATAAAAAAAAAATTTAATATTAAAAAATATGTAAAATATAAAATACAATTAATTATAATATTTATATTTTTATTAAAAGTGAAATAAAAGTAATTCAAAAAAATGGCCCAAATGATTATATTAAAATTTTAAAAATTTTAATGTATATGGTAATATGCTCTAAATTTAACAACTAAATTTGAGTATAATTTACTCTTATGTTTTTATTATAATATATATTAAATGTGAAATAGATCTAACCTTTTAAATTATAATTTACACTAAAAAATAAAATTAACCAATTTGAGTATAATTTACTCCATGACATTTATCTCTCTAAACTATTTCATAAAATAACCAAATATAAATAAACAAAATATGCATTTATACACACAACCGCAAGCATCTCCATTCTTCATACTACATACTTCTGAGCCAAAATAATTTCATCATCTATGACTATATGGCATGAAATATTCATTATAAATATGAACCAGGAGAGCAATGTTTACTACATTCAAAATAAAACCTCTTCCCACTTGGGAAACAAGAACTGCTGACAAATTATTGATTTTGTTCTTCAATCTGAAACAACTGGTTCCTTAAGCAATTAGCCAGCTCATCTGCTACACCGACATTTTCGGCCAAATGTGCCTCTGCTTCTTTCCGGCCTTCGATGAACTTCCCCTCGATCCAATACCCATTTCCTTCTCTCATTATAATTCCGTGGTCTAAAGCCATCACGAAGATCTCAGCTTCGCGACGAAAGCCCTTGCCAAATTCTATCTCTAAATCCGCCTTCTTCATGGCTGGTGCCATTTTGTTTTTGGTGACCTGAACAGATATGCTGATGCCTGTGATCTGAAAAGGAAGTTAACCGAGGCACTACTAATGGAAAAGAGTGATACTTTCAACAATGAAGTTAATCAACACATCGCTAATGTGATGGTTAGAAAGTCATATACATATCAACAAAAGAATTTGCATGAGAATGACCGAAAAAAAAAATCAACGAATGTGTTCATTTACATATGAACATCTAGATACTAATATATAACATCTAGATACTAATATATAACATCGTTGATCATACTTCTAAGTTTTTTGTAATTGCTGCCTACAAAAAAATGAAATAGAAGGGGAAGAATAAGCACTAAGCTCTGAAGTAAGCCATGTATTGTAGTTAGGCTTCTCTACAAACGTAAATGTAATGGTGTACTATAATGTTCAATAAATAGGCTATGAAATTTCACAAAATAAATAGACTGTGATGACGTTGCACCTTCTAAGTATTAAATGAAGGTGAAGTAATCTGCCATGAGGAGCTAAATGAACTCTAAATGCATTTATCTTACTATTCAGTACCTTATCCTGAGAATGAAGCAGTTCATTCCGTGTGATCCTCAACCGAACAGCTGAATAGAATTTCAAGGCATTTCCACCACAAGTAAACTCATTTCCTCCGCCAGAGTCTATGCTGGACTTTCCTTTTTGTCTAATCTGGAAATATATAACACAAAAAAATAAAAGACGGAAAGGCAAAATGCTTAGTAACAATGCTCACACAATCATAACCATTAACTTAGTTAACTCAATGCCCGGAGACATTACATCAAGTTATGAAAGTAATTTAATTGAATACCTACTCTTATACAACTAATGGATGACATATTGAAGTTATTCAATGGATGACTTGTTATTAGATAATAATTCGTGATATATCGAACTAATTCAACTGAAGATATACTTTTATATAACTATTTGATGACACATCAAATTAATTCAATCAACGAATTACCCTTAGTTATTCACAGAATCATATAATTTTATTCATAGTTGATAATAAGCTACTTTTATCACATAAGAGCAAAAGCACGCCTTTGCTGGTTCCCAAGTGCTAGCTGAGAAGAAGAGGGATGCATCAGACCGTCAACAACTAACGTAAAACTAATCAAATAATCATGGCATAAATTCTTTAAAAAATTACACTAAAGTTAGAATATTCCTTGGTAGTGTGAAAATAAGATGTACAAAGAAAAATTAAAGAGAAAAAATTTATTATAAAAAATAATTTAAATGCAATGACAAAAACAATTGATAGAAATATATAGTAGCTCAATAGTAGTTCAAGAAAACAATCAGTAATACAAAGAATGGAACTTTGAGAACTTATAAAAAGTTGGATACTAAAGAATGAAAAAGACATATACTCACTTGCTAATATAAAAGATAAAATAACTGAAGATTTAACTCAAATAAAATGCATTAAAGAAGAAAAACAAAATGCATTTTTTAAAAAAATTGATATTCAATATTAATGGATGAGTAATTTTCATAAGCTTTTCAATGCTGATTGTAATAAATCAATTAATTTCAGTGAACCTAACTTATCCAAAAGAAAAATAGAATTTTCTCATACATCCGACGTATTAGTAAGGTTAAAATTCGAGAAGCCTTAGAGAAGATGAGCTGTAGAAAAATAGTAAGACCGAATAATATTCTAATAAATATTTAAAAATACATGAGATATAGAGTTTCTTAACTCACTAAATTATTTAATATGATTCTAAAGACTAAAATGATATTAAATAAATAGAGAAATAGTATGTTAGTATCTATTTACAAGAACAAAAATAACATATAGGATTGTGTCAGCTATAAAAAAATTAGGGTAGATTACCTCTGAGATTGGAAAAGATATTGCAAATTAGTCCCAAATTTTTAAGAATTTCAATTTAGGTCGTTCGGGTTATTAAAATGCTATAGTTTTGATCTCTCTTTAAAAAATGTATAATTTTCATTGATTTTTCTCAAAATAAAAATGTGAAATTTGATTATTTTTAACAAGTTTAAATTATTTACATATTTCAAAAGACTATTAAATCCTTCTATTCTCACATTTTTTAAAAATTTTAACAAAGATTTAAAATTTAATTTTTCTCATCTCTATCTCTACACTAAAAATTTAAAATTAAAAAAAATAAATATTAATATTTCAAAATTATATTCTAAAAAACTTAATGTTAACGAATAATAATAATAATCTTATAGCATATTAGTATAAAAAAAGCAACTGTCTTGATTGTGACCAATACTGCAGAGTTTTTGCAATCTTATGGACCTAAATCGAAATTTTTTAAAAGGATGGAACCAATTTGCAATGCCCTTCCAACCTTAGAGGACCATATGCAATAGTTATATGTTTTTCACTAATGATATTCTTCTTGTTGATAAGACATGAGATTAAGCTAAACAAAAACTTGAGTTACGAAGGAATATTTAAAAGACAAAATTTTATTTTAGTAGATTCAAATCTGAATATATGAAATACAAATTTAGTCAAAATAAAGGCACTTATATCGAAAATTAGTGATTAAATTATCAAGAAAAGTGAGTGTTTCAAATACTTCTGATGAATCATATAAAATAATGACGAAATAAATGACGATGTTATTAACAGAATTCAAATAAGATGAATTAAGTGAAGAAATGCATTTTATGTTTTGTGCGATAGAAAAATTTTACTCAATCTTAAAAGTAAATTTTACAAGGCAGTAGTAAGGCCAGCGAAGTTATATAATGTTGAATGTCGACCTACAATGCAAAAACATATGAACAAAATAAATATCACTGAAATAAAGATGTTACAGTAGATGAGTACTTATACACAAAAGAATAAGAAAAAAAATAAGTACATTTGTAAGAAGATTGGAATAACCTCAATTGAGGTAAGTTTAGAAAGAATTGGCTTAAATAGTTTTGGACATATATCATAAACTAATAGAGGCTCAATAAGAAAAGTTGAGTTATTGAATTCTACCAATGTAAAAAGAGGAAGAAAACAATTAAAAAATACATTACAAAAAACAATAAGAAATGACCTTATATATTTAGAGATAAATGAGCAGTTGATATTTAATAAAGTGCAATGAAAATAAATGATTCACGTATCCACTTCCATTTAGTGGGATAAAGGCTTGGTTGTTGTCGTCGTATCACATACTAGCAAAAAATGTAAAAGTTAGCATTTAAAAACAAGAGAGGAAAATTTCAAAGGCTTACTTAAAATAAATTAAAATGAAAGAACTTAAAAGCTTACATAAAGAGTAGAGAAAACAAAGAGCTCATATATATCCTTAAAGAGTTCACAGTGCCATCATCCTGATAACTTAATTCACACAACAAGAATTAACTCAATAGGAATTCAACTTCAATAATCAGAAGAGAATGGTTCATCGTACACGCTAACGTTTTCTTAGAGAAATTAATTTTGGCACCTCAAACATGTCTTCTCCATAACATAGATTTGGACATTTGACAAGATAATTATCATATAAACATCAGCTAGATCCAGAGTATTGAAATATAAATAATAGACATTGAAAGCATAAAAATTGAATAACAAAAATCTTCTGCAGATAAAAAGCATGAATTTGAAAATTTTCAAATGCAAAAGTAGTGCAGTATTTGCATTAACAATTTCAAACAAGCTTCTTAATATCACAACACTCAAAAGGTAATAAACTGAACTCATAAATATTCACAGTACCACACCAAAATGCTTAAGATATGCAGTCACCTGATTAACAAAAAGCAGGAGAGCCTGGGAACGACTCAACGACTGATGAATCTTACGGAGTGCTTGAGTCATTAATCTTGATTGCATATCACAAGATTCAATGCCAATAAGGCCATGAACTTCACATTCGGGGACTAGAGCAGCTACCTAGCCACATACATGTAGAACTAAAGTTACAAAATCATAATAAATGTAAAAAGAAAAATAATACATGTCCAACAAAAGCTATTATCTAACATCTACAATAAACATATAATAAACAACATAAATTCTAAAGTAAGACCCAGAACATCAATTCAAAGACAAATAAATCATCCTACATAACTTGCACATCCCTAATGCAAATTGATAGCAAGTGAATAGAACATTCTGCTCAATACTTGCTGCCCGATAGAGGTTAAGATGAGGGGCAAAAGGAGAGGGGCAAAAAGATAAAGAAAACATAGTTGTCTAAACTGCCAAAACAGGCAAAAATGCAGTCTTAAGTTGCATATACCATATCAGTATTCCAATAGCAGCATTTGCATCACTACTGAAACCTAAATGTCAGGCATCATAAGAAACAGCTCGTTTAATCCCTCATTGATAGTTGATTTGCAAGAAACATTTAAACAAAGAAGTTCCCCTTTAGTATAGTCATTACAAACTACCGCATACGTATGACATAAAACACAAGTTGCATGCAAATAAAAAGAACATAAATTTGATGAATTTGAAATCACAGTGTTCGAAACTCAAAATGTTTCAGAACTACATGAATATAGATGCATTAAAAATTTTGCAAAATATGTTTAAGTATGGTGAGGATCAAGGAACCATGTTCTGCTTGAAAAAATTAAAAGTACATTTGATACGTAAGTCAATTACTTACACTATCCACCACAATCACATCAACCGACCCACTGTTAACAAGAGTGTTCACTATGCTCAGTGTATTTTCAGCACTGTTGGGACGTGCAAAAAGAAGATTTTCAGTCTTAACACCAATTTCCTCAGCAAGGGCGAAATCTATTGCATTTTCGACATCTAAGTAAGCACAACATCCTGCAAGAGCGAACAATGTCATCATAAAGAACACAAAAACATAATCAGAAAAGAGATAGTGCTCAATAAAGGCAAGTGTCAAGTGCCGTCCACAGTTTTCAAAGAATCAAGATGGGTATGTAAAGAGGTAAAACATTTCCGCAAGATACTAATAAGCATATGAAAACCGGGCCGAAGCACAACAACTAATGCATCATACAAATATCACCAAACAAGGAACTTGATGATCTTAGAAAACAAATATTTTCCAAAAGGATACTAAGGTAAAATAACATTAGACATGTTTTGAATGCGTAAGTTCTAGATTTCTTTTAAAAGATAAAAATGGAAATCAAATAGTTCCAAAAATAAACTATATATAATGATTTGTTTACATTACACTAATGGATGCTCTCCTACAGCTCATAAAGCCAACAAGTAGTTGGGATAAAAAATCAATGATAATAATAGGAATCAGCTTTTATTAGAATACAATAAAATAGTCACATGAACATGTTGCAGATAATTAAAATTCATGAAACAAAAAAGGTGAGATATCAAGAATAAGTGTGCCTTATACAGAATATTCTACTACTAAAGCAATCTACAGAACGCACTACATCAACCCTATTAAGGCAGTACCTTAAGCATAGGTAGACTTGAACTAAGGTAAAAAATACTTTTTCACCTCACTACTTCCCAAAGCAAGATCATAGAAACAAAGAGCCTGATACATAAAGCATAAAACAAACTACACCTGACACCATAGAGATGGTATCTGAATAAAACAAAAAAACAAAAAATGAAAGAAACCTCCAAGCTTTTGTGCCTCTTTCACGATATGAAGTGCGAGTGTTGTTTTTCCAGATGCCTCTCTTCCATAAATTTCAACCATCCTTCCCTGCACTACAGAATATCACACAGTAATTTAATCAATCAACAGTGAGAAATAAGAATATAAGTGTTCATCCTTTAAACTGTTTAGAAAATAAACCTCGTAAGCACCTTAGGTAGTCCTCCAATCCCGAGAGATTGATCAAGCTTCAATGAACCCGTAGGAATCACTGGAGCACGGCGTGCACTAAAAAAGCGGCACATGGTCAAATTAGATTCTCGATCAAAATCAACAAGAAGTTGAGAGAGAGCATGTTGAAGTGTTGTGTCCTTCTCCACTACTTTTCTATCATCTAAATGTTGATCTCTCTCATAATCCATGAAAGTTTCCACTGCAAAACAGAACGAAAGTAGGGAAAATATTCACATAGCCATTCTACTGTAAATTATACAGAAGAGAAGAGAAGTTTCATTTTATATAAAAATCAAGAAAACAAAGGCAGAAATCACCCATTCAAGATTTCTTAGATTTAGTAACTGATACCTTATTTGTTCAAATATTAAATTCTACGTTTGAGCATAATATCCACTTCAGCAATAAAACCAAAAGATTTTCCTTTAAAAAACCATGATAAAAAAACAGTCAAGCTGATGGTGCTTAAAGGAACCAAATTCTAGAAACAACATCATGTCACGCATAAATTTATAAAAAGAAAATAATAAACTTTCTCCACCACACTAATAACAGTTTGAGGTTAGAGAACATAATGTAAGAAATCAAATGCCGGCAATGCAAGATATAATAGCTACTATATATACTAACTAGTGAAAGAAATGTAAGAACACAGTTCTAATAAATACAACAATATAGCTCACTTAAAAAACATGAAAATCAACAGACATAAAACAATATGTATAGAACTAAGAGAGGAAAATGAGTTAAGGGTAAATCTTACCTACTATAGAAGACGAGAAGCAACGGTCTTTTATCCGAAACAATGATGCCCGTTCTTGTTTAGCAAGCTAAAAGGCGACGAAGAAGTCAGAAATATGGAAATAGAAGATCTTCATCTAAAACAGAAAATCATTAAGCACTTCGTGGCTCAAATCTCAAGTAAAAACAACAGAGCAACCTCGAAGAGAGCTAAAAAACCATTGCCTCACCGAATCCAGCGGGCCTAGACAACGGAAATCGAAGAAATCAAAGACGAATTGATCGAAAAGAGCAAGTGTACCTGGACGTAAGAACAGCGAGGCAGGAGAGATCCATTACACACGGCACACTTCAGGCAAGCCGAAAGTAGAAAATGAGAGTAGACACGAGGAACAAGCGTTAGGGTTCTCATCTCATGCCTCTCCGGCTCCCCCTCAGTCACCCTGTCCCTCCCTCTAGGGTTTTGAAATTCGTTCGCGGTACTGCGAAGGCAGGCGACGCGCTAGTAAGGGAGACAGTCGGCGGCCTGAGTCTGAACAGTTATGTGGCCCATTCAGCCCATTTAGCTGTAACGGCCCACATAACAAACTGGCCGTACTTCTTTTACATTGGAAAGCCCATTAACGGCCCAAATAGTTAATAGAGAAAAAACATAATGATTTTTTCATAAATTTCTAATTATGATTAATTATGTATGTACATATTATTGAATGATTTGTTATGTAGGTGTGTGCTTCTGCTTACACAAAATTCACATCAAATAAATGACAAATAACTGTGCATTTGTATGTTACATTAAATAGAATTCATAAAGATTTTTATTTGGAATGAGTTATTTCAAAATTTTTTAAAAAAATCAGTTAATTTTTAAAATTCTTCTGACAGAATTTTATGTTTTGATTGAAATATAGCTATTTTTATTTCAATTTTATTTTTTAAAAATTATTCCGTAATTTTTCAAGGAAGAAAAATGTGATCTTTAGTATTATATTCCTATAATCTTAGACATATAAGTGATAAATAAGAATCAAAACTAAATAAATAATTTTGATAAATATATTAGACATATAAGAGCCAGATAGAAATATTGTAGCATATTTTTTTGATCTTTTGGACAAATTTTTACAATAATTTTGTCAATAACCTAATTGAAGAACTTCAACAATTAGATTCTCGTCTGCATTATAAACAATCTCATCGCGAATTTAATGTGCCTCATAAACGGCCAAATGTCAATAAACAATTAGTAGACAAATGTATCAATCATTTCTGCTTCAAATGACAAAAATCTATCGTATGTAATAAATTTACTTCTTATCATAAATAAGAAAAAGTGCAGGCATCCTTTTAGGCTGAAGAATCACACTCATTGCTCATCGTGAATATCTTTTATATTCACTTTATTGTGATCCGTCTTCAAACTGCCAAAGTAGATAATCTGCACATCATAATTTTTCTTTCTTAATGGTATTCCACATAAAAAGCTTTAGCCTATCATTTTGTCCATCTTTTACTTTTTCTTCGAGATTACTCGAAATTCATTACTCGTATTCTCCTCACTTTTTTGATAAAATTTTACGTCAACACTATATTATAGATTGTGTGGCCTGTAATTAAAAGCATTGATCAGTCAAAGATCAACATTCTTGTTGATTTTGGTAAGAATCCAATTTAGAAAAAGCAATCCCAAAAGCCAAACTACAAAGGCCACTCAATTTGGCCATCCTTGTTAGCTTTGATCTATTTACCAAAAATTAAAAAAAAAAAAAAACATAAATTAGAAACATTGACTGAACTCAATTATAAATTTATAAAGAAATTGTGCTATAAATAGATCAATATAGGTTTGGTCGTCTCAAAAAGGTAACTCAAACTCGATTAGAAATATATTCGAGTCCCACTTTCAGAAACTTGATCACAATTCGTGCAGGACAATCAATCCATCTGACACATTAAATGTTGACACCTCAGTGCAAAGAGTTTCTTCTTTTAACTGATGCCAAACGTATCTGGTTGAGTTTAATAAGTATTCCCCTTCCTGACTATGGGGCTTCGAGCAAGATTCGCCCAACATGGTGTCATGGGACTGAAGGAGAGGCCTTATCTTGGGATATGCAAGAGACACTAATATTCATGTTGGGTCATGAAAAGAGAGGAAAAAAAAATACAACGAAAATTTTTATAATTTGATAAATCTATTTAACCAAAGTTAAATAATGTGAATGTAAACATTTATCGATGACAGATGATGGACCCAAATCTCACTCGAAGAAAATGATACGTCTAACAATGTTAACATCATTGGGAAGCAAATAATAGAGAATTAAGAACAATAAAAACACATGCAATTTAAGTGAAAAACTCATTTCTAAGGAAGAATCCACTAAATTCTATTAAGTTGTAATGATAGAAGTAAGAACACTAGAAAGTGAAAAAGCAGAGATAATGCTAGAGAAAGGAAGAGGAGACTTTGAATCAAAAAAAAGAAGATGAGACTCAAGAAGACTCATTATGTATGTTGACCTTAGGGTGCATGTGAAGGATTTTAGCTGATTGAACATAAATCACTCTCTAAAAATATCTATTATACTAAAATACATCGATATACTATCAGAAAGATGTGCAATTATTGGTATTATATTAAAACTTATTCAGATGTCACATCCAATTTAACAAACCACCAATATCTATTTTAATAATGTTAATCTACTAACTTTTGAATAAGTAATGCACGTACACGATCAATAATATCTTTATACTATGTAAAAAATTTAATTTAAAATTAAATAAATTTAATTTGATTCTCTTATAAACTGAACGTTAGCCTGTCTGTGGTAATCCTAATTTAACAAATTCTACACGAAATATATGTAGAAACACAATTTTATTCAATAGAAGCATTTTTAAAGATGTAAGCACTAGCCACAACTTTAGACCACTTTTTTCTTGGAGAAAAAGGCTATCTTAGCTTGGAATTAGCTATGCATAGCTAGGCATTTAGATTCTAAAATTGGGTTATAATTAGAAGGATGAGAGCATGCTTAGTGATGGAGAAAATGAACAAAAAAAAGGTTATGACATTATGTGAAAGCGATTAGAAGATGCACTAAAATTAAATAAGTGTGAAAGATATACGAGATGATTGATAAAATTGTCGAGCCGAAGTGCTATCTTGATGAGGGACTCTGATGATGTTTATTTCCACTTTGTCGATAGTTTGCTTCCTTTTGCTCATGATAGAGCCGCACATGTGTATATGAGAGCTAATATTAGTGTCGATTTTTATTTACTTTTGTTTATTTCAAGGATAATAATTGGGACAGGGGTACGCCACTTTCAATTGAGTTTTGTACCACTATGCTATGTTTTGTTGTTAGTTTTGTGCAATGTAGGCTATCGCTGCATTTCAAAATAAAATAAAAATTCGAGCTTAATAAAAATTTATCATACCATCTCCTAAAAATACGATACAAAATAAATTTATATATAATGATGTGTATCTTAATGCAATTCCCCTCATCAAGTAGGGCAAATTCATGTGGACCTAAGAGTGATCTATTTATTATGCTAATTGGTTCATTTTTTGACAATAATTATTTAGATTAATTATATTTCAAATTTTTCTATAAAAAAATTATATTTTAATTCTTACATAATAACAATATAAATAATTATTTTATTTTATTTTATATTTTATGCATCTATTACTAAAAAAATTTATTATATTTAAAATTTTAGGAATTTTAGAAATTAAAATATTTTAATATCACGTCATTCAAATATTCACATATAATAACAATATAGTGGAAATTTAATTTAATTTGATTAAAATTAACTTAATTTTTTGAACGCATGATCATGGTTTTAAAACCAATTATAATAACAACTTTACATTTACATAGAATACATTAAATTCAAAAAATTATATATATTTAATATCAAAAAAATTATATATCTTACCTCAATTTTTAAAAATATAAATAAAATTCTTATTAAAAATTTTCAAATAACTTTTATCTTATTTTATAATTTATAATCCTATAATAAAATTTTTATTTTATTAAATTAAATTTAAATTCAACTACACCAACAATGATTAAAACTTTAATTTTTTAAAATTTATTTTTTAATATTTTATTGACTACAATTTAAGGTTTAATATTAAAATAATTTCGAAGAAACAATTTAGAATTTCGAGTTTTAGTTTAGTCGGACTTATGATCCGAAATTTTTATTATTTTTTAAAATTAATTTAGATTATGTAATTTTTCTAAAAATCTGCATCCAACATGCAGACATAGTAGTGCACTTGTTAACACGAATTAAAAAAAAAATTGTTATAAACTGATTAATATTTTTAATATAATTTTGGGGACATACATGTATTTGAAGTTGATATTATCAAATATAAATATAATAAAAAAGATGAAGATAATCTCGTTAGTATTTAGAAAATATAAAATAAATAAACAAAACCTAATTAGTATTAAAGAAATATATATATATATATATATTTTATTTAAGAAATATATATATTATTTTTTTGTTTAAGAAATATATATTAGAAACTCTTCACAAAAATAAATGTGACACCTCTCATAATACTAAGAAATAAAAATAAAGAAAAAGCACTTCACAACTCAAAATAATGAAATATAATATGTAAGGTAAATTATATCCTGGTCTTTTAGGTTCAGGTTCCTTTAGAATAGGTCCTCACATTAGAATTAATTGCAATTGCATCTCAAGAGCTTACACGAGTTTCAAGAAGGTCCTCACATCAATTGCCACGACATTTCATGCGATTTAAATTGGAGGGACTCATTCCACTGTTTGAATTATCATTTTACTCGTATATAAATTCATCATTCTTCTTCACTGCCTGCTAGCTTCCTCGCTCAACAATGTCTACGAAGAGTATTTAGCGGAACTCGAAAGAATTTAATGGAATGCATAACGGAGGGATCCAATTGTAACTAGCTGACAAACTCAGAAGCCTATTGCAAATAATTCAAATGTCAGGTCCTAATTGTAACAAACCACACCCTCGGAGATCAGTGAGTAATTTGCCCTAATTTGTGATGGAGTAAATTGTATATAGGCCCTTAAAATTATGAAATCATTGCATATTGGTCCATGCATGTTTTATGAAATACTATATTTACCTAGGTATATCTTATTAATCTAATAAATCCTTCCATCCATATTCTCTTTTTTTTTTAAGTTGTTGATTAATTTATTAAAATTTCATTATTTATTGTACTGTCCTAAATTTATTTTAATATAAAAATATAATACTCTAAAATTAATGCAATAGGAATATCTTAATAAATTGACCAGCAATGGAAAAAAAATTATTGAGGGAAGTGCTCTCAGATGTCAGCTCGCAAATGAGTCAAAATTGGATTTTGACTTAATTAGGTAGCTAACAGTATAAAAAATAAATCGATTATCTGACTCAAAATTGAATCGGATCTCAGGTCAACCCAGCTAGATCTAATTAAAACTCTCAATCCTATTTTATTATGTATATATAAATATATTTCATTGTAAGGATATTGTCCGCTTTGATTTTAGTAAAACTGTGTGCTTCAGTACTTCCCAGGAGGTCACCCATCCCATTAGTACTCCAGCCCAAACACATTTAACTACGGAGTTTTTACCAAAATGCGCCTCTATTATTTGAGATTACGTTATCTACTTATACAGTTCAGGATCTACCTTCCTTTACGATGTAGGAGATTCATTCATGTGCCTCTCTCACTACTTATTATTCAGTCTAGAAGCCTGCCAAGAGCTGTACTTTGTCTCAGTAATTCCTTTCTCTTAGGACATCACCTGGCGATGATCACTCCCCATTTTCTTCAGCCACGGGCGTCGCAATATATACGTAAATTCCTGTTTAAATATAAACCTATTTTATTGAATATTTATTTCGCTTTTGTTATTTTTGATATAAAGATTTACATATTTATATTATTTTTAAGTTTATGTTCTTCTATTAAACTTTTATTGCTTTTTAAGTTTATCTTTTAAAATTTAATAAATTTGCTAAAATTATTTTAATATATTATTAAAATAGAATGCTTTTATCAACTTACTATAATTAATTTTTATGATTTAAAATATATAATGAGCTTACGAATAAAAAAAATACTTAGTTAATTTAATCTAGGCTCGAATTTAATTTCAATCTTAGTCAATTACAGAACAATCTTGGTTAGACTCGAATCAAAATTTGACGGAATAAATTATTTTGAATTTGACCCGACCCATTTACAGCTTTATTCAAATGCCAAATTGCAGTATTTTAGAAATATGAATTAAACTATAATTTGTACTGCATAGTACAATCTAATTTAGATTTGACCAACAAATAGTCATGAAAATTGGAAGTTGAAATTTTATGCAAAAATTAAAATTCGTTCGTATTTTACTTAATATTTTCCTGCTCAAAGTTATTTTATTCAAAATGAAATTAATTCAACTGTTGTTGATTCACTCGATTTATGTATAAATATTTATATTTAAAATTTTTTAAGTATAATTAAAAATATTTTTATATATAAATATAGTATAATTTTTTATATTAGAAATAAGTGTATAAAAATTTAAAATAAATTTATAATATTATATTTAATATGAATAATGGATAATTTTATAGAAATATATAGCTCATGATTAGGGTCAATTCAACTCAAAAGTCGACTTGAAATCGAAAAAATTTTAGGGGGCTTTTGGTTCAGTATTATCGCAATTTCAATGTTATTTAGATGTCATGTTATCTAAAGGTCATTGTTATTCATCAATGGATATTTGTTTGGTTCAATATTATAATATTAGTAAATATCAATGCTATTTAAATTATTTTTATTCAGTTGAAAGTTTTTGACATTATAATGATAAATTGACGGTGTTATCTTGACATGTCGCCCGATTTGGGGTGACATCTAGATGTCAGCGTATAATGATATTTTTGTAATTAATTATATTATTATTTAAAGATATCATTAAACTAAATAATTATTTTTTAAAGATAACATAACATAATATTGAGATAACACTGAACCACACGCTCCCTTAGTAGGCTTGAATAGAATTCGATTCAAAATTAAAAATTTTAATTTCGAGCTGATTCTGACTCGCTCGAAGTCTGACTCTCTAAGGCACATCATCATCACATTTCTATCACTTGTCAAAAAGCTTTGTGCCTAATCTTAGTGGCTAGTGATGGCAAAGAACAAAAGAAAATGAGCCATTAGGCCCCACATATCTATATGTATGTGGGGACATGGGATTGGGTATGTGCCATGACATGAGCTTTGGAGACATGGGTCATGGGTGGGGACCATGATGACATTGGAATGTATGTGATGTAGGGGACATGGCTAGAAAAGGAGATGCCTACATATAGGGCTAAGGTCCCTAAGGAGGCCCTCCATGCCTCACCCATCCCCTACATGTATGAATACATGTAATGCATCATCATGGAGTCCATAATGGTGGCTAGAGGTGGGCCCCACATGTGACACAATCAGACCCAAAAGGTTAACCTATTAGGCATCCGGACTATCTCAGGGCAGTCGCCCGATATTATTGAGCTGAGCCGCGAGTCATGGTGGGATCAGATTAACTTAATTGGCTAGATCTTTATTTTTTAAATAAATGTATCCGGAATAATTGTGAGATTTTTAGTCACAGCTAAAAAAATCTAATTTTATTTTAAAAATTTAAAATTTATTTTATATATTATCATACATAAATTTTAATATTAAATATTCACTTTATTTTAAATTTAATATAATAAATTTATTTTATTACACATTAAGTACATTTTTCAAAAAAAAATTACAAAAATTTTTAAAATCATCATTTGTCCTCCAATCAAACAAAGGTGTTAATTATTAAGTTATCTGTTATACGATTTTGTGGGTGTGATTAATTTAATTTTAAATTCTAGTTGAGTTTTTTTTTTTTTTAAAAAATCAATTTTTAGAGGTCATCATGAATTGACTCAATTAAGACTCGAGCTAGCTCGAAATTGAAACAAGCTAGTTGAGATTTTTTAGTATTTAAACAAACTCCTTCTTTGTTGAGACATGAGAGTTCAACTCATTTTTAATATTACATATTATAAAAAATGCAATATAAAAATTTTAAAAAAAACTTAACAGATTTAATTTTAACTTTCAACACCAAAATTTAGATATATATATATATATATATGTGTGTGCACGATTCATCTCAACCTGACTCGACACGATCCTAGTTTGGGCTTGGGCTAGAATCTTTTAACTTCATTAGAGAGCCGAGTAGGATTCAAGCGTAAAATAAAAACTAATTTGATCTAACCGAAATTCGACCTGATCCGATCGGTGCCTATGATTGATGATAATAAAGTGTCTAATGATAATCGAATATTAGTTTGTTCGACAATATTACATATATTTTTTTTTTAAGTTTTAGAATTATTTTGATTTCACATTTTATTAAAAAAAAATTTATTCCAATAAAAAACACTATTTAATATCTATGACTACTTTTTTAAATTTTTTTAATTTAATTTTCAAGACTACTTTTACAAATAATAACTATGACAATAAATAACAGCCAAATATTAATCTCATTACATAAAATCGACTGTATAAAGTGAGTTAATTATCTCACGCTCTAATATGAGACGAGTTAATAATTCAAAATAAATATTAGTATATATATATATTGATTCAAATTTAAATTATATTAATTATATTTTGATCGGACGAATTTTGAATAACGAAAAATCGAGATGAGAGGTTTCAAAGCTTGATTTTGGCCTTGGTTTTGCTCGCAAATTAAAAGTATTAATATCGATAATTTTTGTCTTAATAGTTCGATATAATACATGTTATATAATTTTTTATTTTTTATTTAAAAATCTAGATTTTATGAAATATTATTTTCTTATTGAGATGAGATTTTTAAGTTTTAAATCGATTATGAACGAGATTAAAATAAAATTGATTAATTTTGATGAAAATTTAAATTATGATTTAAATTTTTGAGGAAAACTATCAACCAACTATTCAATATAAGTTAAATTATATTGGAATAAATTTAACCTACATTAACTTATCAAATCTATTGTCGCCACTTGGCAATAAATGATTGGATTGGTTGCATGGCTGACGTGGACGATGCTGAAATTAGGCTTGCCAACCCTTGAACTCTAGAGTTTAATATTTTATTTATCAGTCACATATTTGGCTTTAAATATTATTCGTTTAACCCAACTTATTTTTTTAATATCAATTGGATCAAATTTTAATCCCAACCTTAAGGATTCGAATTGGCCCGACTATTATATATATATTAGCTGGATTTGAGTCGTAGATTCTTGTCTATTTTTAAAACAGCGTTTGGCATAATAGAAATTACGTATTCGAATCTGCTTCTTCGACGACTAATGGCAAGACACAAAAAGATGAAATAGAGGAAAAAAAAAACAATATTAGATACACGAATTTACATGAAAAAACCCTAAAAGGAAAAAAAATAAAAATTTGTTAATACTCATGCAGACGATTACGAGAGGAGTCGTTAGGTAAAAACAATAAGAATCGGCAAAACAAATGTACATCTAATTTTCTTTTATGTTGGAGATTTAGAACTTCAAATGCTAATAGGTTTTCAATGATTTTTCACAATAACAATATAACTAATAATTTTTTTGAGTTAGTAAAGTCGAGTAACTCTGGACGAA
The DNA here is from genome assembly GCA_019297695.1 of Apostasia ramifera. NCBI lineage: Eukaryota > Viridiplantae > Streptophyta > Magnoliopsida > Asparagales > Orchidaceae > Apostasia > Apostasia ramifera. Next base: position 424,961 of record JAEMOT010003668.1, read on the forward strand.
AAAAAAAAACGTCAAGAGAAATATTATCAGAAATGACCATTAAACTCCGAGCACACAAGTTTACCAGTATTCATGTATTATCTTCGTCAACTTTTATTATTGAAAATTCTCACTTAAAAGAATGTGACCCAGGCGCATCATGAAAATTCTTCATATTGTAAATTCAAGTTACAATACTACCGACAATAATAAAATTTGATTTTCTAATTTTTTTCATTAATGATTCAATCTACCATCTTGCAGAGCCGACTCTACAACAAGGTGGCTCGGGAATTCATGAGTTATGCAACAATTAGTAAGAACCGTAAAAAAGAAAACCTTAATTAGACGTCGATACTTTGGAATAAGATCCTATTCTTGTTGTCTGTGGACGTAGCAAACATTCTTCAGATCATATAAATCCATGTTCTTATCGTATTCGAGAGGAGTTTTATACGATTTTAATATTATAACCGATTCATTAAACACGTCGGGATTAAGCTAAATACAAAAACTAACACATCATCCACATGAAACATTTTTTTTTGGTAATTTGCATCAAATCTTTGAGATGGAGACTTGGAGAATCTTTCAAGATATTATGTATTTTGTGCACAAGTTAGAAAAGGGTTGTTGGGAATAAATATGAAGTTTATGTGTTAGATCAATGCACATGGAAAACAAGGTGGGCCATGCCAATGGCCCATGATAAGAAAACAATGTAATTCAATTTTGCATGTGATTTCAACACACACAAATATAATACATTTTTTTTTAGAATTAGATTTTAGTTTCGGTTTTGCTCGAAAATTAAAAGTATCAGTTATAATTATTTTAAGAATAATTACCTACATGCTACACCATTTAGTTTTATTTATATCTTACCCATCCATTCTTAATTAATTACGCTATGCATATTCAAAACATTATAAAATCTTACATACACATACTTGAGTTAAAACTTAATCAAAATCTATTTGAAAAAAAAAAAAAATTGTTAGTAAACTATTAAAATTATATTTTTATTTTTAATGGTACTTATTTTTCTCTTCCTCAATACCACACTAAAGCGCTGATTTGTCCTAAAATCAATTCACATCGCGGATATCTCATTCCTTTGCCGTCACTTAAACATTAAGGTTTTAGGATTTTCATTCAAAATATATTTAAATATCCTTAAAATATTATGATGAACAGCTCAGATTTTTTGTAATCTAATTATAATTAGGTTATTGAAAAATTATGATTACTCATTATAATAGAAATAAGTTAAAATGTGTGTATGTAAGATTTTATAATGTTTTGAGTATGCATAGCCTAATTAACTAAGAATGAATGGGTAAGGCATAAATAAAACTAAATAATGTGGCATGTAGGTAATTATTTCATTATTTTAATATAGTGTTATATGTGAACATTGAATTTTGAGTCAAAATTTAGGTCATAAGAATTTTTTTTTCAAAAATATGAGAATTTCAGCCAAAATGAAATTAGTGGATTATGAGTTAGGCTCGATTAAAATCGAAACAAAACCGATTAATAACGGGTTAAAATCATTAATATATTTAAACTGAATAATATCATAGCGATTTTTTGAAAAACTACAATTTTTAAAAATAGAAAACAAATGAAAAATAAATTAAATAATGCGCCAAGTATTAATTGTCCCTTCAAAAACAACATGAAAGTAAAAATCAAACTAGAGAAAATTACTAATAGGTTCATATAGTTTAGTTATAATTACAGTTTGATTTATATTTTTTAAATTTTTCACTAAGGTCCTCAATATTTTTAAAGTTCTTCACTTAGTTACCTAAAATTTAAAATTGAAAGCTAAAAATAAAGCAAAATAAAAACCTAATAAGACCCTATAGTTTTAATTAGGGATCATGAAAGATTTTAAAAAATATGAATTGAAGTATGATTATAGATATACTGTAGGAATATATTAGTAATTTGCCCATCAACTACTATTAACACAAACTAGTTTGAATGATTTTGCACAGTCTATCTCGATCACCGGCAGCGTCAACTTTATTCTGTATAATTTAATTTTTATGACGTTTTAGTTATGTGGATCGACTAGGCGAGAATATGAGCAGTTCATGATAGAATCAGTTCAACTGATTTGTTCGATACAACTTTAAAAATTTCGCTTTTATTTGAGTTTGAACTCGCAATGATTCTCGACACATATAGTAATGATTGAAGTTTAAGCGGTTCTGCCGTAATTTGAATTTTTTGAATTTGATTTGATTAAAATTTATTTATTATTTTAGTTGAATTGAGCTTAATTTTTAATTTTATTTTATATTAAATATTCATATTATATATATTGTATGTTACATATAAATCTCTGATTAAATAAATATGCACAATGCGTATATTTATATTTTAATTTCTTAAACTTGTACCCTCCATAATATATTTATAAACATAAAGTATCTTTAATTTATATTAAAAAATAAATTATAATATAGATGTCGAGTTAGTTCAAGTCGAATCGATTCCATTTCAAATAAGTTAACTTTGAATTAAAAAACAAAGTCAATCGAGTTTCAAGTTTCTAATATAATTTACATCCCTGATTATATGGATAGAACTGTTAATTTCACTTGAAAATCGAAAATTGATAATTTCAAATCCAAATAGAGATAAGTTTATTAAAAAAAATTAATTTAGGAGAACATGGGTTGACTTGATTAAGATTTGAGCTAGCTCGAACTTAAATTAAATTGAAACGAGCTGAGCTGAAGCTATGCATGACTCGACTAGAACTCAGACAGATAATTGGGATTTAAACCGATTAAATGAAGAAACACATTAACCTTTAAAGTATTAAATAAAAGATTAAAAATTAATTGAAATTCGAATTAAGAACTAACGAGCAAATTTTGAATTGAATTCTCTTCGCCCAAATTCAAAATTGAATTAATATTAAATGGAAAAATTTAGTCTTTTTTGAGCTCTGCCACAGATCTTTAATAGCCAGATAAATTTTGACTTAGAAATTGTCAACGCTCCGCAAGGGTTGACCTTGCTCGTGGTCAAAGATGTGCCGGCTGCATTATGGTGATAAATGATAAGTGATAAAGAGGAAAATAAATAAATAAATAAATAATTATAAAATAAATTAAAAACGAAAAAAAAAACAAAAAAAAAAAAACAGTTTCGTCCAACGGTCCAAGCCGTCCAAATTGGCGGTTACATCACCGGGGATCACGAATCACGAATCACCGATGGACCGCGTGAATCGTGATGGCCGACGCGGCTCAAGAAGCGTGCGGAGAGTCGTCGGCCACCCTGAGCCCTGCAGAGCTCATGAAATGAAATGATTCAAATGAAATGAAATTGAAATTCAAATTATCTGCATGTTGACCACCCAGTTCTAGGCCAAATAACAGTGAAAGCAGGGAAGAAAAAACGCAAAGGTTAGATTCATCTGAAAAGCTCAACTGAAGAAAACAACAGCAGTGATTTTGAAGAGATCACTACGAGAAATTAAATACAAAATTTGAAACTCGAGCTTTACAGTACGAGTAGAAGCCACGGTATTCAGTCCAATCTTGGTCGGATTGACTCGTATTTATTGTTGACACAAACAGCGAATGAATGACCTGGGTGTGATCGTCATTAGATTAGTGCTCGACATAATTCTGGCTATAGGAACGTGCAATCAATGTTTTAAATCAAAAAACTAAATCAAATCGTTTAAATTCAGTAGTTTAGTTTGGTTTAAAATCCAGCGATTTGATGATGATTTGATAATTCAATTATTTGAGTTCATCGGTTTAGATTTGATTTCACATATTTGGAAATTAAATCGATTGAATTAATCAATTATTAGCAATCTAACATATCGTATAGGCCTAAAAGAATTCTCGACTTTATTTTAGAATACTTATTGATTACCTAAGGATATTTTGACAACTGCACACGTCAACTTCATAATATAAAAGCAATGCTGCTACCAAAGCAAACATTAGAGAAATAAACCAATAGAAGTAGTGCTACGATTAGTTGGGGCCATTTTAGTAGTTGTTTTAAAACCAACCATGACTACACAAAGTCGATATAGTAGGCTACGACCAGATATTAGTAATAGTTAGGGAGCAATGCTACAATTAGATATGAGCAAGAATCGAGTAATAGTCAATTGCTTTAATTGATAGATTATATATTAATTGGATGGGAATTAATATTGAAATTTAATTTTAAGATAACTCGATTTAATTCTTAAAATTATATGATTAATCAGATAATTAAAATTAAAAGTCAATGTATTTACTTAAGATATTTACCACTTAAACCATCGATCTCATATTCGAATACTAAAATCACAATCTCACATCAATGTTGGTAACATACCATATCACTCTATTTTTGTTCCAAAAATATACTTTGAGTCTTTTTTTTTCACTTCTCCCTCTTTGCTTACTCGAAAATTTGATGTGCCTAGTGATGACGTTCATCATACTTCATACTTTAAATAAATTTCTATTTATTTCCCGAGTATTTCTAGTAAAACCCAATTCGACAACTTAAATTGATTATTTGCTTGGCCAAAAAGTCTTTAAGAGTTTATTAAGCAAAGTCCAAGGTAGCTATCTTAATTTAACCATAAAAACACATGATCAATATCATGCTAAATACATGTTAAACTTAAGTCAAAATGTTCACATTAGCCTTTATTCATGACTTATTTGACTACTAGAAATCTAATATATGATAGTCACATCTAATCAACAACAACAACCATACTTTTATCCCATTAGGTAAGTCTGAATACAAGAATTCCCTGTTTTCATTATACTTTATCAGTTAACAAATCTTCATTTAACTCGTATAAGATTATTCCTTATAGTTTTTAGTCATGTCTTTTTCAGTTTCTCTTTTCCTCTTTTTACATTGACAAGATCCAATAACCCAATTTTTCTTTTTTGGAACTTCAATTGGTCTATAATTTATATGTCCAAATTATCTAAGCCGACTCTCTCTAAATTTATCCTCAATTAATACTACTCTAATTTTTTTGTGGATAAAGGTATTTCTCATTCTATCATTTTGTATATACTCACTTATCTATCTTAACATCTTCATTTGTATAATATTTATTTTATTTGTATATTTTCTGTTTATAAATTAGCATTTAGCATTATATATCATCGTTAATCTTACTAATGTTTTATAAAATTTATCTTTAACTCTTAGATGAATTTTTTTATCACACACACTAAATCAATATAATGACGATGTTCACAATAATATTATTCACCAAAGTTTTGTTGCTGCTCATCATATTCACAAACATAATCTTAATTGTTCGTATCTTCTATCATTTCATTCCTCAACATAATCCTTCCAAACTGTGCTTCATGTTGGAGAACAGGATCCAGCTTCCTTTTCAATTGTGGCTGCTGCCCCCTGCTCAGGGACTAATAAGTTCCCAATCTCTTAGCATTTATGCTCATTCTTCTCAAGAATCTTGCACACACCCTCCCATCTTTTTAAAGATAGTAATCCACTATCTCCAGCTTCCCTCCTCTGATCACACAAATTCCAGGCCCCCACCCATCCTCAGCCATGGAGACAGCTAGGTGGAACACTCACTGCCCCCACTACATGTGGAAACAAGTTGTACCCAAGCGAGTTTTGGTGCCAGTACTCGATGGGTAGCCATTTATGCTCTAGGCTCTAGCAGACTTACAAACTAGCTAGGATCAGTCTCATGGATTCTTGTTCTCCAATCATTTTCGTTTAAATGGTCAACCTTTGTAAACAGCTTGTCTCAGCTTTGACACAAAAATGATTATGATCGAAGAAATCCACATTATACAAAGCGACATAAGTTCTACATTGATTACGAACTTACACTAGCATTCTTTATTCTGGCTTGCATGTGGCAAGCATCTGGGATTGCACAGCCGGCTTTTTTGTTAAAGACTAAAATACGAAAAAAAGAACTATAACTTTTTTTTGTTTAGTCTTATTTAGTTTGGGATTTTTGATTAAACTCTTCAAGGGATTAGCTTCTGGATAGCCTGCTAGCTTCTGCAAGTACGCCTCTCATGCTAGCAAGAAGCTTCCTTAGGTGGCTACAGTTTCTCCAATAAAGCTGGTGTCACCAACAATATTTTATTTGAATCGATATATAGATGCACACTGAACAATAAAACACTCAGGAGTGATTGTCCATGCCTCAAGCTATCATTCTCTCCAACTTTTTTTCAAGTATAAGTATGCGGAGAGGAGAGGTTTCTTCTCCCGATAGATCTCACATACCTTATCAAACATTTTCTTAAAAGAAAAAAAGAAAGTCATGAACATTAACCATCAATCTTCCCCGTTTTTGATTTCCATGCATTTTCTTGTACAATTTCCAATCTCGTAGCGGAGGTTTAATCCATCAAGCTCACTTTATATAGCCATACTAACTTTATATTTTCCTTTAGTTATCACTCATTTCCGTCCTTCTCTATTTCACAAAAATTTCTTATCAACAAGTACTCCCAACCGATGGGTCAATCGCCTACATGGCTCAACCAATGTGTCCCCCGCTTTTGGCCCCCAGCCTTCGCCAACACGTGCCAACTATTCAACATATTCGCCATCCCATGATCCTCTTAGTGATCAAGATGTGATCGAAGTTCGAGAATACTGGAACTTATGGTGAGGAATAAGGTGGTGTTAAGGTCACTTACTAGTGAACAAGTGGCACTGTGGCAGTAAAGATAAAAACTTTGCCTTCTTGAAGCACCCTCCTCCCTGAAAAACAGAGGCAGAAAAATGAAAAGCAGAGAGAGTTATTAGTAAAAGGCAATATGGAAGGAGAAGAAGAAGAAAACACGCACACACACACACAAGTCACCAACCAAGTGGGCCGGCCATGGATTCTCCCCACGCTTCTTAGATTAGTTGACTCCTGCACCAGCTCTCAACCCCCCCTCCAACCCCTTTAAAACCTCCCTCCCCACTTCTTCTTTCTCACCTTCCTCCTTTTCAAAACAAAACTCATCTATCATGAGGGCATCTCTTTTCCTGAAGCTCCTGATGTCCCTTCTCCTTTCCGGCATCATCAACAGCTGGAGATCAGACTCTAACGCTCTTGATATCTTCTCCCTCCGCAGTTTAGCCATTGACGGAAGATTCACCTTCCATTCTCTGTCTCATGCCGCCATGGACTTTGGGAACCGTTTCCACTTCCTCCCATCAGCAGTGTTGGATCCCAGATCAGTTTCTGACGTTTCAGCAACCGTCAGGCACGTGTTCCAGCTCGGCCCGAGCTCCATGCTCACCATTGCCGCGCGCGGCAATGCGCACTCGCTGCAGGGCCAGGCGCAGGCCCCCGGCGGCATTGTCGTGCGCATGGAGTCGCTGCGCGGCGCGCACGGTGCGCAGGCCATCGAGGTTCACGCCGGAGAAGACTCGTACGTCGACGCCGGCGCCGGAGAGCTCTGGATAGACGTTTTGAAGCATACTTTGAAGCATGGGTTGGCGCCCAAATCGTGGACTGATTACCTACACCTCACCATTGGCGGGACTCTCTCAAATGCTGGGATCAGCGGCCAGGCTTTCCGCCATGGCCCCCAGATCAGCAACGTCCTCCAGCTTGAGGTGATCACCGGCAGAGGAGACGAAGTCAGATGTTCAGAAGCCCACAACGCGGAGCTCTTTCATGGCGTTCTTGGAGGGCTCGGCCAGTTCGGCATCATCACCAGAGCCAGGATTGCTCTGGAGCCGGCGCCAAAAATGGTAATACAAGAAACCTCTCGCGAATTCTTTGAGTTCTGCTTCTCATATGCTGAAAAAAGCCATCTTTTTTAGGTGAAATGGATTAGAGTTCTCTACTCGGATTTTGGCAGATTCACGGAGGACCAAGAGATGCTCATCTCTGCTGAAAAGACCTTCGACTACATTGAAGGCTTTGTGATCATAAACAGAACGGGGATTCTCAACAACTGGAGATCATCATTCAATCCACGGGACCCAGTGCTGGCCAGCCAGTTCGACTCTGAAGGAAGAACTCTATTCTGCCTGGAGCTGACCAAGAACTTCCACCCAGAAAATGCTGACAAAATGAATGAGGTAAATGGTCACATTACAGTGTGGAATGCATTATAGAAGTAACATATCTGAGTGAGAGATCGACCATAGATCAACTATAACGTTCAAAAGAAAGAAGAAACCAAGAGAGGGATAGTTTCCTTTCCCACAAAAGATCAGAAAAACACGAGAGGTTAACCAGGTAGTCAGCTACCTGATTGCCTTTGTAGATACAGACAAGACATTCTACTATCTCTAAACGAGTGAATTGCATCTACAGTGTTGAGCACCATGGCATCTATATATAATGTAGAACGCAATCCACTGAGTATCCTGAAAATAGTAACAAGTGAATCATCCTCAAGTCATAACCTATCAGTACACGAGACCATTACCTTGCCAAAGAGATATTCATCATCACTATCTAGAGACTAATTACACATATGAGAAAAGATCAAAAGTGATTAAAGATGTGCCAATAGACAAGACCTTTGGCTCATACTGAAACAGATGGTTGCTTCAAATAAAGTTGAATCAACATTGCAACAAAGTACTAGCTTGAGACTAGGGCTTCTTGTTCTTGCTGACTCAAAACAATGTTTTCTCATTGCAGGAAGTTGATGAGCTTCTATCGCGACTTCGGTACATTCCTTCGACCCTCTTTCAATCAGAGGTCTCATACCTGGATTTCCTTGATAGAGTGCATGTATCTGAGGTGAAGCTACGGTCGAAAGGATTGTGGGAAGTTCCTCATCCATGGCTGAACCTTCTGGTTCCAAGAACAGCTATCCATACTTTCGCGAAAGGCATTTTCGGAAATATCCTTACTGACAGCAACAATGGCCCTATACTCTTGTACCCACTTAACAAATCTAGGTAAATTCATGTTCTACTCCCTCGCAACGCATATCATGTTGATGTAGAATGAAAAAGGAAAAGAGCAACTGGATCTTTTCAAAACTGAAAAAATTGAAAACTTTCCAAATATCAAAAAGATTTAAAAAAAAGAAGGCGTGAGATAAAAGATATAGAAAATGAAAAACTAAACTACTAAACCCAAGGAATTTGTCAAAACTAAAAAATGAAAATAATAACTTTAGTAACATTCTAAAATATCACAAAATAACTTGCTTTACTATTATTCTTCTGATACAATCTCCATAACATGTGATCACTAACGTCTAACTAACTGTTATTTACTGAAGGTGGGACAACAGAACATCGGCAGTTATTCCCAACGAAGAAGTATTCTACTTGATAGCTTTCCTGTCGTCAGCACCGTCTTCTCCCGGGCAAGAAACCTTAAAACAAGTATTGAAGAAGAATGAAAGGATACTAGAATTTTGCAAGAAGGTAAACATCCAAGTGAAGCAATATTTGCCTTATTACACTAAAGAGGAAGAATGGAAGTCCCATTTTGGGCATAGGTGGAAAGCATTTAAGCAGAAGAAACAGGCTTATGATCCTCTGGCTATTCTTGCACCAGGGCAGAGAATTTTTCAGAAGAGATTGGCTTCTTTATGACAGTTAAATTCCATATATAGTTCATCACCAGTGGTTGTGAAAATAAATAGATGTAGGAGGAATTTGTTCATATTTTTGCAATATTCTTGTAATTCTTTACCTGGCTGGAGAGTAAGTTAGGAGGGAGGCTGCAGTTTTTGTAGGATCTGAAAAGAATATATGAGCAATCTAACATAACTTAAAATTTATCCAGTTATATGTTAATGAATGTGTGGTAATTAAGTGGCAAAACGTGTTTAAGCATCATGTAGTGGAGATATGGATTTTGAGATGAATGTATGAACCGCATCAAAAATGAACGCATCACAAAAATTCTGAGCACAACACCATAGATAGTAAGATGAGGGAGAGATGTTTAAGATGATTTAGTCATGTTCATCATCAATTAAGAAATATCCATTTTACATAAACATGAGAAGATCCTAGACAAGAAAGGGGTGAGTGAAGATCAAAAATCTCATTGCACATAACTTGAATCACTTGAGAAGAGAAATCTATGAAACGGATTTCAATAAGTTTGGGATGAATAATATATTGTTGTAGTTGTCCACATATAGAAAGAAGGATACAGAATAAAGGGAATCAAACATTGTTACTTGAAATGTTTTTGAACTATGATATGAGGTAAAATAACTGAAAAGCTTACAGTGAAGCAACATCATGATGAAGAGAAATAGTGCGGAAGAAAAGTGTTGACTGATCTTTTATAGAAGATAGATAGCAAATAATTGCTAAATAAACATGGTGAAGGAGAGGTTTTGCTTGTCAGCATTCGAATAATTGTCAGAGCCCACACAGACTGAAAATAAATAGACATCAATAATGTTGTTAGCTTTGTGAATTACTTTAAATAAATCCCATAGAAAGTTCAGTCACCAGTCTGATAAAAGAAAAGAATTTTCCTCTCTTTCTCTCTGTAGTGTCAGCTTGTCTCATTATTTCCGTTGATTAAACAATATAAGTTTTCATAATCTCAGGAATATCATCATAAACTATATGTGGCATATCATTGAAGGCACTTCTTTTCCATTTTAACCTGAATAAAAAAAACAAGCAGGAAGCATGCAGCCTAGAATTGAAAAAAAAAAGCATTGAGGTGACTTAAATTGGACAGGGGGGACGCAGTGAGTTGAGATTCACTCCTTTTCCTTTAATGGAAACTTTGTGGAATCCATAGAAAATAGGTGAAATCCACATAAAGACTTGTAGCACATCTTGTGAAAAGATTGACAATGATGCATGCCAAATAGTGTGCAATCATAATTATACAACTTTCTTTCCACCTACACAGAAATTGAGACATGTAATATTCCATGATCTGAATATAAAGGTATTGCCTACTTTGGCTTTAAAGAATTGCGTGACTTGAAAATTTTCCAATAGATCACCCATCCAAGTACAACTCCATCCCACGTATACTTAACTTCAGAGTTTCTCATCATTAGTCTCATGATTTTATTTCAAAAGACGTCTTAACTATTTAGGATCACATTATTTACTTATACAGCTCAGGAGCTTCCCTCTCTTTAATATGCAGTACATTCATTCTTGTGCCACTCTTACCACTTATCATTTGGCTTAGAAGCTTGCTAGGAGTCACACTATGCTCCAGCGATTCTTTTTTCTTGGGACATCACTCGATAATCACTCATTCACTCCCCATCCTCTCGGCCACAGTATTGTCTACATTGGCTTTATACTAACTTTAGTTATGCCTAAGTTAAGGTTCCTTTTCAAATCTAGAAAATCTCAAATTTAAGGTTTAGTTACCCTTTCAAATGATTTTTTGGTGGATTAGTTGATCCTGAAAAAATAGTTTAAAGATATGAAATCTTTTGAGGAAAGCTTTAGTTAAATCTTAAACTTGAACCTAAGGCCTACCAATAACAACTATAGCATGGAAACAGAGGTGACTTAAATTTAATAGTTTGCTGTTCATTCATGTGGGGACAGACTAGAAGGCTATCTTCCGTGGTTTGAATTAAGAATATAAAAAAACTTTAGCATTTATCTTCTTGCTGCTGCAGTGTATAAAAGTTGCAGCATGGCAGTGGTAGCGACCACACATTAAAGCTAGCATTTTGACTACAGTAAATGTCAGGAGCAAATAATAGGTGTCAAATGAAACTTTTAGTATGAGACAAGTTGAAAATAAAATAAATGACAAACATAAGCATATGTGACTTAATGAAAGAAAATTGTCTTTATAACTCCACAAAGACATCACAGGCATGCATCATAAATAACAAAAAGCACACGAAGCAATGCTTAGATTCTACCTAACAAGCCAACCTTCTCCACACAAAGTGGATTGAAGATATTATATGCTTGTGAATTTTGAAATGCTATAGATGTGTTGTCTCTACTTGAATGGAGAAGTAAAATTCATGCAACTAACTTTAAGTAGTTTGTGATTACCATTTTGTTTTTTTTTTTAATTTCTTGGAGTGTGAAGCTAAATTCCCTATTTATGATTTAAGTCCCATTCCCTTGAAAATTTTGGGGTGAGGATTTATAAGGAAATTATTACAATTTTAAAATATTTGAATGCTGAAATACTAGGTAGTAACTATAGATAATTGCTTAGATTTGAAATTATCGTACGAGTTGGTTACCCTCTACTCTCAATAAGTCTTAGGTAGACAAACTTTTGTTGAACCACATCAAATTGTTTATTCTTCTTTGCTATTCGATCTTAATAGTTATTGCTGCTGTTGTTGTAGACGTGTCATCTTGAGTATGACGCTTTATCACTACCCAATCTAACACTTTAAGCTATTTTCCACTTTATCCTAACTCGTAGTTGTCCTCACAGTATTATCCTGAGCACCTAGTTATACAATATAATAAGTTTGTAACCCCCTTTTCTTTTTTAGTTGGGGATAATTTTTTCCTACTCTCTTCACTCTTGTAAAAGCCTTTCAGATTAAGGAGGGGTTGTTAGAAGCATTCACTAGTAGGCTTGTGCATTCGGTTTTCTTGGTTGGTTCGGTGACCAAACCAAAAAATAAAGATCGAGTTCGGTTTTAAATTTAAAAAAATCAAACTAACTAAATTAGATTATAAACCAAACCAAACCAACCAAATAAATATCAATTTAGTTTAATTTGGTTTAGTTAAAATTATATTTTTTTATTAAATTTTTCATTTCAAAATTTTTCTAAATATTCTTATAATGATATTAAATATTTCTATATAAATATCTAGATAATAGCCATAATACAAGAGTAATTTAGCACAAAAAATAATTTAGCTAAATGAAAATTCCATTCTGACTCTCAATAACAGTCCACAAAAATTATCCAAACATATAAAATAACTCAATCGTATCACCATAATAGACTAATAAAAAGACAGTAAAAATTTAGAAGCAACTACATAGATCAACTTCACAACAAAATTAAAATTATATAACAAAATTATATTTATATATAAGGTTATTTAATAATTGGTTAATTAGGTCCATTTGGTTTCCAAATATGTGAAACTGGGCCCAAATCAATTAACTGAAATACTCAAAATATCAAATCATCACCAAACCATTGAATTCCAAACTAAATCAAATCACTAAATTTAAATGGTTCGATTTAGTTTTTCGATTTAAACTATTATTTGCATACAACAGTGAATCACACTACAGTATACCATCAAAAGATATAGCAGGGAACTCGAGATCAATGTTGAGAACAACAACAAGATGCAATGCAACAATCCTTAGTGAAGTGAGCAGAGCATGGATGATCAGAAGCCAGCAGTAAAGAGAATAAGGGAAGCTGGGAGTATCTTTCGGGTAGCTCCAAGCCAACAAGTCAAGAGCCACCATGATAAGGAGCAGCACCATGTAGCCAACACTGTAGCGGGGCAGCAACAGCAAGTGAAAAAGAGATCACTTAAGCCTTCAATGGAAGCAATGTGGAGATCCACTAAGTGACCTAGAATAACGAACACTTACATGATATGTCACTTATACACCATGTTGTTGAGCATATTCTACACATTCTTATATTATTTTGTCTTTGTAAAATTATATATGTTCCATGTAATGTAAAAAGTACAGTTGATATTCATTTTTGTTAGGAGAGAGGTATGCTCATTTTCATTGAATTTTGTAGCATCCTTCAAGAAAGATGTTGGATAACTCTTGCACTTTGATGCTTTAGTTTAATACTAGATGGTTGAGCCAAGTTTCAAAAAAAAAAAAAAGCGTTTCAAAAGCCTCCAATCTTTCAGCCTTAGCCCTGCAGATCACTCCCCACTCTCATCGGACTGAGTTGTTATGTGCCTCAAATTTACCTAAGAGGTCACCATCTTGAATTCAAAGAACAAGTTCGCTTGTATGCAGTAATTAATAATAAGATCAAGCAAATCAAAGTTACTAGACACACATCAAAACTACTAACACCAATGTTACTACCACTTTCTCCTGTGTGAAGCCCACTTTAAGAGAAAGAGAAACATGATTAATTCTGTTTTCTAATTTTATATTTTCAGGAGCTCAAAGCATCAGCAAAGGCACTTAACACCATTGAATTATTGCCATAATGCAGGGATTAAAAACTTACGGAATGTTGTGCGGAATCCAGGCATCAAAAGAGAGAATCGAATTGGAATGAAAGCAATGGAAATTGCTTCCTCGTTCTGAGCTGTGGATAATGGATGGGCCCCAAACAGTTCTGGCAATAATTTCGTCGAACACCTTGTGGGCAATGGGCCCTTGCCTGAGATGAAAGGGGGCAGAGGGTCCACTGCTTGCGGCCGTCCGCCTGCCAGTGCCGATGGCCCTCGCCGGCTGGAGAGGGTGGAGAGCTGACGGGAATGAAGTTAGAATGGTGAAGTCTCTTGTGGATTAAATTTCTCAACTCATTGTCGCTTCTTTTTTGTCGCTTCTCTTTAATGTTGTAATAAATGAATTTGTATATACATAGGTGGTAAATTGTTCAGGGTAAATAACATCCAAGTACCTAAGATTTTGAAATAATATTAAATAGATACACAATTTCAAAAAAACTTTTCAATAAAATCCTTAAAATTTTTTTTTAAGTAATTCTACTTAAGCCCCTGAGGTTTAATCGACTTGCCACACAGATCTACAATTTTAAAAACATACCAGACAGGTCCTCAAAACTTACTGAATAAATCATTGTATGTCTAATACAGATACATATTCACTTCTCTCAGAAACAGATAGAGAATAAGTTAACAAAATAATCTTATATCTAATAAAAATACAAACTTTAGAGACTTATATGATAGAATTTAAAATTTAAAGATTCCCGTAAAATAAGATCTCAACATTATAGATCATCATAATTCTAGTACTTTTCTCAAATTTGTATACACATAACTACCCAATTTGCATTTAAGGATTTATTTATTTTATCAATATATATTACAAAAAATGGACATAGCAGTCAAAAAATGCATGTAGAATAAGTAATTTAATAAGAATTAAGTGTGTGAATGTTTTTTTCAGCAACTGTAAGGGCCTGTTTGGTTGACGGCTTCAAGCGGTTTCAAGCGGGATAAAGACGATTTAATAAAATTAATTAGTCAAACAATTCTGATTCATCCCATAAATTTAATTCTTTTTTATAAGTATGAAACGGCTTCAAGGCCACGAAGCCGAAACCATCGAAAAGGTGGTTTCAGACTCGCGATCGCTTCTTCTTTTTTCTCAGATTTTTCGAAAAACATATCTGGAGATAAATTTGGTATTTTTCTTAAGGCTAAAATTAAGGGATAATTAAATCTAATAAATTAAAAATTTAAAAAATAATAACAAATCATCTTTTGACTCATAACCACATCCCTTAAATATCTCAAATTTTGATATATATCCTCGTGAGAATTTTAAATTAATAATATTCAAATAAATTATAAAATTTTGAATAAATATTTTTTATTTACTTTTATTATAAAATTTATATATTTTTATTATTTTTGAGATTTTATTGTGAGATGAAGTAATTTCTAAATTAATATTCATCCAAATAAAAATAAATTAAAGTAGATTTAAAATTAGTTTCAAGACACATTTCATCCAAATAAAATTTAAATTTGAAACTGCTTCATTTATCTGAAACCGCTTCAAACTTTGAATTCGATTTTATTTATTTTGAATCTGAATCCGCTGACAAACAGTCCCTAAATGATCAGTGTGTTTGATGCATTGGGCTTCCTTTATAAAACTTTAGAAAGGCCCATTAATTATTTAGAACTTACTTTACATAGGCCCATTAATTATTTAATATAAGCCCATTAAGAGAATGGACATTTTAGTTTTTATAGAGCCTTTTTAGCATTCTAAATTTATTATTATACTATATATATATATATATATATATATATATTTTATTACTATTATTATACTAAATAAGAGGTTTGAGAAAGTGTACATGCACTATGCAAGTCTTCATAAACTACATATTCAACATTTATTTTCTTAAATCACATTCCAAATTTTCAATTCTTTCAAAAGACTTAAATCTCATTTATTTGTGTAGAAAGAGAAACACATAAAAACCCTAAAAATTTAAAATATTTTATCGGGATCCGGTGTCCAATCCCCGCCCATGACGAGTAACTTGGGCCTAGCCTTGTGCATGTGTGGTGGGCTGCGATTGAGCTTTGAAACATTCGTCGCTCAAGCTCAGTAATTTTTAAAAACTTAACTTGTTGTTCACAAATTCGAGTGTAATTTTAAGAAACAAATATAATTTAATTTTTTTTAAAGTTACAACTTACATAAAAGTTTATAATAGAGTTTAGAATAAGAAAAATTATATATATTATTTTAAAATTATTTTTATTATATATTTAAATTTAAAAAATAAATATTTATATCTGTCATCATATCTATTCTCTTAGTTGTGGTTGAACTTATATAGTAAGATCGTTGTTGTCGGCTAATTTTGATCTGAATATTAAAAAATTTTAATTTTAAATTATATTATTATCATAATTTTTAAATAGAATGAATAAAGTTTTAATATTCAAAAATAAAATAAAAGAAGCGTAATAATTAAAAAAAAAACTGTAATATTAAAAAAAAGTTTAATAATTGAGAAGTTATGGACAATGCACTTTTTGGTGCCCAATAAGCACCCGCCACATAGGCCATGGTGTCGGGCCCATCCTATGTGGCAGCCGGCCGTTGGATGTCAAGGCGTGCACTAAATAATTTTTGCTACTAATTAGCACTGAAATCAACATGATAAACTTCACTCATGTCGGGCTGAAAGAGGCCGAAGTTCCTCTCCGTCCCCTCCGGCTTCAGATTCTCGTTGAACATGGCGAACAGATAGACCTCCATCTCCCTCCCCGGCCTCCTCGGCGTCCCCTCCCTCCTCCCCACGTGCTCGACCAGCCTGTTGTTGTACGTCCTCGCGTTCTCCACCGTCGCCGCCGGCCCTCCGCCCCCCGAAGGCCACCCCGTCTCCGACACCACCACCTCCACCCCCTCCCCGCCGCCGCCGACCCTCTCCACCGCCGCGTACACCGCGTCCACCATCGCGTCGAACAGGTTCCAGTATCCCAGCTCCCCGTCGCTCACCACCTTGCCGCCGGCGGTGAACAGAGCGTAGTCCAGCCGGACATCCGCCTCGTTGCCGGCGAAGGCGAAGTATGGGTACACGTTAACCAGCAGGGGGGAGTTTCTCGCCGCCAGGAAAGCGACGAGAGGCGCCATCACCGGGGAGGCGTTTCCGGAGAACGCGCCTCGGGAAGGGGGGTAGGAGGGATTGAGGACTTGGGTGGAGACGGCGGTGGTGACGGGGATGGAGAAGCCGGCGGCGCGGAGGGCTGAGTCGAGGTTGTGAGCGGCGGGGAGGACGTAGCTGGCGAGGTCTCCGGGGATGACCTCGTTTCCGGCGGCGATGCAGCGGAAGGAGACGGAGTTGGCATATGGCAGCACGTTGGTTTGGACCCAGGAGGCGGC
>JAEMOT010003669.1:7801-55367 GCA_019297695.1 Apostasia ramifera
ATCTTATCACCCTCAAACAGACGGGCAATCAGAGGCAGTAAACAAGTGTTTGGAGGGATATTTAAGAAGAATGACTGGAGACTGTCCTAAGCAGTGGATGAAATGGCTACCCTTAGCAGAGTGGTGGTATAATACATCCTATCACTCTGCTATTGAAATGACTCCCTATGAAGCAGTATACGGACAACAACCTCCAACTTATATACCATATGTGACAGGAGATTCAATAGTGGAAGCGGTTGACAAGGAACTGGTGGCTAGAGAGGAGATGAGGAGAACCTTGAGAGATCATCTACAAAGAGCACAGAACAGAATGAGGCAACAAGCAGATAGACACAGAACAGAGAGAGAGCTTCAAACAGGGGAGTGGGTATATGTGAAACTACAAATATATCGCCAAGAGTCGATAGCTAAACGGAAGAGCCAAAAGCTGGGTCCTAGATACTTTGGACCCTTCCAAATAGAAGAGAGGATCGGAAAAGTAGCATACCGTCTACGACTTCCGGAAGGAGCTCGAATCCATCCTGTTTTTCATGTATCACTCCTCAAACGGAAGATTGGTATGCCAAACGGTAGTGGCGAAATTCCTACATCTGTGAATGAACAAGGACAACCTTTAGTCCAACCAGAGGAGGTGATGGGAAGAAGAATGGTTCTACGTGGAAGGAGGCTAATTCGCCAACTACTAGTTCGCTGGAGTCATTGTAGCGCTGAAGATGCCACCTGGGAAGATGAAGAAGAATTAGAAGCAACGAGACAGAATGTTCGAAAGAACTCTTGAGGACAAGGGCATTTTAAGGGGAAGGGATTGTAACAGAGAGAGAGATTTTTTTGTTTTTTTTTATTTTTTCCTTTCTCTGCTGAACCGGGATTGAACCGGCCAAACATTGAGCCGGTCTGCCCTCTCTGCTATATAAGCATTCTGTAGGCATGAAAAGGGCATGAATAAAATGATTCAATTCTCCTGCTAATCTCTTTTTCTTCTACCTTTCTATTCTCTGTTTCTCTGTTTTCTGGTTATCGGAAGTGTTGATCGCAAGTTAACAGGATCTCCGGGGTTCTATACAACCGGACATCAGCTTAGCGGCGGAGCTTGGATTCAAGGCGGCATCGTTTGACGCTGCTGGGAATCAACCTCTGGCGGACGATTCTTGGTGTTTGTGACACAAATCCTAACGCAAGCAACCACAAACTGAGAGCGCACCTTCTCAGCTACAAGCCGGCGAATTCCAGCCGCTTCCACGCAGTTCCAGGCGCCAGATAATCGACGAGAATCCAGCAAAAGGAAGCCCACCAGTGAAGGAAGACCCCAAAGTAAACAGAAGACAATACCGTCCTCCCCAAATCAGCGAGGCGAACCTTCTCAGAAGAAGCTCAGGCAGAAAGAGAAAGCCTGATCTCCCTTTCCACCTCCCGCCTCACCCACCCCCCAAGCGAGAAACAGAAAACGTACCTTCAAAAGCCGCTAATCTCACCGCCTGAAAGCGCTGAAGAAAGATCCTCCGCCGATCTGCAGCAATCTCGCAGACAGCCCCCTTGCCAACGATCTTGCACCGTCAAGAAGAACAATGAAGGAGCCAATTCCCCTTAACGTGCGAGAATCTCCAGGACCGAAGAAAACTCCGCCACCCATATAGAATTCGCACTCCTATCTCCCTCAAAATAATCGCCGAAGAAGACCCAGCGATCTAGCCTCCCACAAAACCAACGAATTCCGAGAATTACCGGCGAGATGCCGGCAAAATTCGCCGTCTGTGAGAGGCAAAACACAAAATCCCTCACAATTCCAGAGAGAGACACTCCCGCCTAGAGAGAGAAAGACAGGGCGCGAATGGCTTAGGGTTTTTTCTTGGGCTTTGAGATTTTGACTTCAGGGTTTAGGCTTCTAGCTTCAGCCATCCGCCTTCGGCATTCGAGCTTCAGGCTTTGAGATACAGTCTTCGGGCTTTGATCTTTATGCTTGTACATAAAGGGTTCAAGCTTTAGGTTTAGGCCATTAGAATTCGAGCTCCAAATATGTGCTTTTGCGCTTTGGGTTTCAAGCTTTGGGATTAGGCATTTGGGCTTTAGGCTTCATGCTTTGTATTTTAGGCTTGGGACTTTGGCCTTTAATTTTGAAGCTTTAGGATTTGAGCTTCGATCTTTGGGCTTAGTTTTACAGTATTTGGCGTTAAGGCTTTTGGCTTGTGCCTTCAAACTTTCGAATTCAGGATTAAAGCTTAGGCCTTTGGTCATTGAGTTTCGATATTTGGGCTTGGGCTTTCGAGGTATAGGCCTTTAGGCTTTAAGCTTCAGTAGTGGGCCTTTAGCCTTCAAACTTTGTGCTTCCTACTATAAGTTCTAAATTCGGGTTTCACGCTTTCGGCTTTAGGCTTTGGGCCTTTGGCTTTGGGCCTGGGGCTTGGGCTTTGGGCTTTGGGCTTTGCGCTTTGGGCTTTGGGGCTGGTCCTTCAATGTTTAGGCTTCGAGCTTTGGACTTCGAGCTTAGGCCTTCCAGCTTTGGGATTTAAGCTTTAGGCTTCGAGGTTTGGGTTTTAGCCTTCGAACTTTGGCTTCGAGTTCTAGACTTTGGGCAAGGACCATCGAGCATTGGTTTTGCAATTTCAGTCATTGGGCTTTAGGATTCAGGCATCAAGCTTGGGCTTAGGACGTCGGGTTTGGGCTTCTGGCTTCAAGCTTCGGGCTTTGGCATTCGTCCGTCGAGCTTTAGCCTTCTGGCTTCGGCCATTAAGCTTGGTCTTTACTGGTTTGGGGTTCGATTTTCGGGCTTAGGCCTTTCGATCTCTGGCTTGAGGCTTCAGCCTTTAGCCTTCGTTGTTCAGGCTTTGGCTTTAGGATTTGAGCTTCCGACTTCGCTAATTGTGCTTGAGCTACGAGATTTGGGCCTTATGCTTTGCCTTCAAGCTTGCGGGTTCGGACTTTGGTCTTCAACCTTCAGGCGTTGAGGTTTTTGTGTTCGAGCTTTCGGCTTCGGACTTGAGCCTTCGGGGCTTCGACCTTCGATCTTCGATCATCATGCTTCAAGATTTAGGATTCAGGTTACAACTTTTGGCTTCTGGATTTAGGCTTGACGCTTCGAGTTTAGGGCTTCTGGGTTGGGCATCTGTCTTGGCCCTTCGCACTTTTGGCTTCGGGATTTGGATTTCGGGTTTTAGGCTTTGGGATTTGAGCTTCGGGCTTTGGATTTCAGGTTTCGGGTTTCGGTGATGAGGCTTCTGGCATAGAGCTTTAGGATTTGGCATTCAGGATTTGGGCTTAGTTCTTCGTGCTTTCGGCTTTAGGTTTTGGGCATTAGGGCTTCGGCTTCGGCTTAGACCTTAGGTCATCGAGGTTCGTGCTTCATGCTTCCGGCTTGGGCCTTCAAGTTTCAGGCTTTGGGCTTCGGGCTTTAGGCTTGGGACTTCATGTTGGGGGCTTCAAGCTTTGGATTTGAGCTTTGATCTTCGGGATTCCGGGCATAGCATTGGGTCTTCGATCTTCTAACGTTTAGCTTTTGTCCTTCAGGCTTCAGGCTTCAGGCTTTACATGAGCCTTTGAGTTTAGGCCTTATGGCTTAGAGCTCAGGCCTTCAAGGTTTTGGCTTCAAGATTAGGTCTTTAGGCTTTTGGCTTTGGCCAACAGCCTTTGAGCTACAGGCTTCAGGCTTTGGGCTTCAGGCTTTGGGCTTGGGCTTTCTATTTGGGCTTGGGCCTTTGGGCTTCGAGCTTCAGGCTTAAGGCTTCAGCCTTCAGGTTTCTTGTTTAGGCCTTGTGGCTTTAGGCATAGGCTTCGGGCTTTTGGCTTAAAGCTTAAGAATTCGGGCTTTTGGCTTCGGGCTTTGGCCATCAATCTTTAGCATTTAGGCTTGGTCTTTAGTGGTTTGGGCATTGGTTTTCCAATTTCGGGCTTACTGACTAAGGTTTTTAGCCTGTCGGATTTTCTGGGACTTCAGGACCCCCAGCATTGCATCTCATGCGAGGAGGCTTCAGGACTTTTTGGCCTCAAGTGAACCCCCGAGCTGCCTACGAGGCTCTCGTGTCACATAGTATCGTGCAAATGATGGACGGGGATCTCGGGATTGCGCTCGCGGTGTTGACGCGGTGTCCTCAAAGACCCCGAGTTCGCATCGAATTATTGGGACTTTGGGGCTATGGGCTTAAGGGTTCGAGCTACTAGCTTTAGGCTCGAGCCTTTTGGTTTTGGGCCCTGGCCTACTGACTTCGACCTTCAGCTTTCGTGCTTCTGACTAAGGTTTTTAGCCTGTGGGCTTCGGGCTTCAGGCTTTAGGCTTCAGGCTACGAGCTTTGGGATTTTGCCTTTGGGATTTGGCTTTGGCTCTCAGGCTGCGGGCTATTGGGTTAGGCCTTTAGGCTTTGGGCTTCAGATTTGGGACTTTGGGCTTCAGCCTTTGTGCTTAACCCTTTAGGCTTAAACCTTCTTGCTACGAGCTTCGGGATTTCGCCTTTGGGATTGGGCTTTGGCCTTCAGGCTACGGGCTTTTGGGTTAGGCCTTTGGGCTTCAGGTTTGGGGCTTTGGGAATCAGGCTGCAGCTTTTCTAGATTCGAGCTTGAAGCTACAGGCTTCGAGTTCTAAGGAAGGGACTTCAACTATTCAATCTTCTGGCTTGGTCTTTTGTGCTTTAGGCTTCGGGCTTTTGCCTTAAGCATAGCGCTTGGGCCTTCGGGCTTTCAGCTGCTGGCTTCGGGTCTTTGCTTTCAACCTTTCAGCTCCAGGCTTTGGACTTCGGCCTATCGACTTAACGCTTTGTGCTTCGGGCTTTAGGCTCTAGGCTTCAGCCATTGGGCTTTGGCCTTCCAGCTTATACCTTCAACCATTCGGTTTCAAGCTTAAGGCATGCGCTATTGAGCTTTGAGCAAAGGGCTTTGGTGTTCCGGCTTTGGGCTAGGGACTTCGGGTTTGGGTCTTCAAGGTTTGGAATTCGGAATTCGGGCTTCGGGCTTTGAGCATCAGGCATCTGGGATCGGGCTTCAGGCTTCGGGCTTTCGGCTTTGGAAATCTGACTTTTGGCTTCAAACTTATACCTTTGAACTTCGAGCTTCGTGATTCAGGCTAGTGACTTCGAGTTTCGGGCTTCAGGCTTGGGGCAACAGTATTCAGGTTTCGAGTTACTGCATTTAGGCTTGGGCCTTTGGGCTTTAGGCTTAGGAAGACTTTCAGCTTGGGCCTACTAATTTCAGGTCTACTATTTTCGGGCTTTGGGCCTGTGCTTTCGGGCTTCTGGCTAGGCATTTAGGCTTCTTTTATTGGCCATTGACCATTGGCCTTTGGCCATCAGCCTTTAGGCTTCAGGCTACGGGCCATGGGCTTTGGGCTTCGAGCTTTAAATGTTAGCCTAGATGATTGAGCTTCAAGCATTGAGGTTCAGGATTAGACCTTTAGGATTTGGGCTTTTGGTTTCAGGCTTAGGCCTTTAGCCTTCAGGCTTTGGCTAAAGCCTTGAGGCTTCGGGCCTTGGGGTTCAGATTTCTAGCAACGGGTATTGACGTTTGGGCTTAAAGATTCTGTCTTGGGCCTTTCAGCATAGAACTTTAGCCTTTGTGCATAGGGTTTAAGTTTTTGGCTTTTAGGCTTCGAGCTTAGGCCTTCTGCGTACGAGTTTCGGTCTTTGGGCTTATGCTTTGGCCAAAATGTGTGGTCTTTGAACTTACGGCTTCAGGCTTCGAGCTTAGAGCTCAGGCATTCTTGCTTTCGGCTTTGGGTTGGAGCTTGGGCCTTCAGGCTTTAGGATTACGCTTTCGGGGTTCAGGTTTTAGGCTTTACACTTGCACCTTCGTGCTTCGATCTTCGACGTTATGGCTTGGGGCTTGGTTTTTGACCTTCAAGCTTCAGGATTCAGGCTTAGTCCTTTGGGCTTCTGGCTTGGACTTTCAAGCATCTAGTTTCAAGTTTTGAGCTGCGAGCTTAAGCTTTTGTTCTTCGAGCCTTCGGGCTTCAAGCCACGAGCTTCGGGCATTGAGGTTTGTACTTTCGAGTTTTGGCATTCAAGGTTCAGGCTTCAGGCTTGGGCCTTTTGGGTTCAGGCTTTGTGCTTCAATCTCGGGCCTTTACGCCTGAGGCATTGGCTTTCAATCTTCGTATTTTAGGGCTTAGGCTTGCACCTTTAGGCTTTGATCACTCAGGCTTCAGGCTTCAGGCTTTAGCTTTTGTGCTTTACGATTCAAGCTTAAGCCTTCGGGCATTTGGTTGGGGCCTTTGGGCTTCAGGCTATTAGCTTGGGTGTTTATGCTTTAGGCTTTAGGCTATAGGCTTTTTGTTTTCACAATTAAGGCTTGGGCCTTCAGGGTTCGGACAACAAACTTTGGGCTGCGAGCTTTCGGGTTTGGGCTTTGGCCTTCTTTCTTTAGGCTTCAAGCTTGGGCATACAAGCTTGGGGTTTGGGGCATACAAGCTTGGGGTTTGGGGCTACAAGCTTTCAGTTTCAGGCTTTGGGTTTCGGAATTTTGGCTTGGGACTTCGGACTTCAGACCGTGAGCTTAGGCATTCAGGCTTTGAGCTTTGTGCTTTGAGCTTAGCAACCGGGAATCAGGCTTCATCTAGTGGGCCTCTAGGCTTTGGGCTTCGTGCATTGGGCTTAAGGCTTGGGACTTTTGGCTTTTGGCTTCGGGTTTCGGTCTACGGGATTGGGCCTTTGCCATCGGTCTTTGAGATTTGGGCTATGGGCTTTGGGATTTGGCCTCAGGCCCTTCAGATTTTTGGTTTTGGCCTTCAAGCTTCGGCCTTTAAGCTTAGTCCTATAGGATTTGGGCTTCGGGGTTATGCCTTTGGGCTTTGGGCTTTAGGCTCCATGCTTTGGGCTTCAGGCTTCAAGTTATAGCCTTCGAGTGGGTTTAGGCCTCACACATCGAGCTTGGGCCTTTGGGCTTCGGGCTTAGGACTATGAGCTTTGAGCAAGAATCTTTGGGGTTTAGTCTTTAGGCTTTGAGATGATTCGTCTATCAGCCCACTGGCTTTTAGCTATGGGCTTTGGACTTCAGCCTTTGGCCTTCGAGGTTAGACCTTTGGCCTTTGGCTTTCAGGTTTTGGTGTTTATCCTTCGACCTTTAGGTTAGACCATTGTTCACGGGCCTCTTTGGTTAGATGGCAGTGCCTGGATATGGAGGATATCTGGCCCTGGGGTCGAAGATGAGGAAGGCACTTTTTTTTAGGGTGAGTAGTTCCCACTGACTAGAGGGACTACTACTTCTTCGTAGGAGGGGATTTGAGCATCCCTCTAAAGCCCGGAGTTTGCCCACCTGAGTTTATTGGGGATGCCAGGAGGATGGCTAGAGAAGGGACCCTGAGGAACTTCGAGAAGCTGAAGGGGCAAAATTGGCCTCTGAAGGATTTCCTCAGGCACGTGAAGAACGACATATTCCTGTATGTGAAAGCGTTAGGGTATGCTATCTTCAAGGAGATAGCCTCTCCCCCTGGCACTGTTCTAATGAAGAGGGCCAGGAGAGGACAGCCCCCAACCACCCAACTAAGCAAAGAAGTTACTGAGGTAGTGGAGGAGCAAGGAAAGATAGAGGTTCTAGAGCCAATTTGTGGCGGAACTATCGTCGATGTGGTATCTTCTCCAGAGGATACCACCGAGGATGAAAAAACTCTGGCCGAGCTGTTCAAAGATGCAGACAAAGGAAATGAGCTTACATCACCGGCCAAGCCCATGGCGTTCCCCAAAAGTAGTAAGGGGATTGTTCTTGGGGGTGGTAAAGGAGAGGAGAAGGCTGGAGAGAAGGGCCAGAAGAAAGAAAAGGAGGGCCTAGAGGAAGCCCTAGAAAAGGGAGCAGAAGGCGTGGCTGCGAACCCCTGCCTGGACCTAGTGTTAAGAGAAGTCCCTAAGAGGAAGAGGGGCCTTCCAGAAAAGAGGAGTCCAGAGCCCCCTTCGAAGAAGGGGAAGGTCGTGGAGGAAGGATAGATGACTGCCAAGGGAGCACATGAATGGCAGCGAAGTGTGGAGTCCCCCTACTGCGTCAACTTCGCAGCTAGGTTTGGGGATGATAGTGCGAAGATTGCTATGGAGGCAATGGAAAATAAAAGAAAATTAGCAATAGTCTCCCAACAATCATTCGAAAGAAGCCACGCAGTCCTGGGGGAGATGGGGCTAGCGATAGGACGTGGCTTAGTTACCAAGGATCTAAAGCAGAGGATTGAGAAAACCTCAATGCCAGATGCCAGATGCCTACGCTAATGTAGCCAACAGGATGGATGCTGTAAGGGTTTCTGGTTCTCTTCTTCTCCTCGATAACTGCCTAGTTGAGGTGTGCTAACTCTCTCTCTTCTTCTTTTTTTTTTAGGAGCTCGCTCGTTTGCCCCTACTTTTGAACAGAACTTTGCGGATGGAGGACCAAGTTATCGAGCAGGGACGCCAGCTTCATCAACAAGGCAAAGAAATAAAAGCCTTGAAGGCACAACTTGCAGCGAAGTTTTCTCAGCACAATGCTTTCCAAGAGGAGCTTTCAGTTCATAAATCCGCCATAGGTGCTCTAAAGGCTGACAATAAAGCTCTGCGGGAAAAGTTGAATAAGGTCGTTGAAGACCAAGAGGCCACTGTTGCGGCGAAGTCTGCGGGAGCTGTAGAGGCCTACAAAATAAGCTAACCCTGCAGGAAGGAAAGGTTAGAGTGGATCAGGAGAGATTGGGAGGGCCTAGTTTCCATTGTGATCCAAGAGGGCAAGATCACTGCGAATGACCTCGCGGAAGTGGAGCCCATCCCCTTCCTAGCCGCTGATTTCGTTTACAAGGAAGAAGGGTTGGACTTAGCTGATGACTTTATCCAACATATGTTTGATCTTTTGGATAAGGCCAGTAAAGATCATACCTCTTCGATGTAAGAAGAGTGAATGTAATCTCGATATTGTAATTTGAAAATGAATGAATGGGAAGCTTTTTCTACATACCTGTCTTTTTGTAATGTAAGATAGGTACCTTGTGTAATTCTGAATTGTATGAAATATGATTATAGTCTCCACTCTTAAGTTTGGACTAATTGGGCAGAAAGAACATTTAGAGCTTTGAGGAGATATTTGGGTTAAAGAGTGCTTCTGAGTAATCTCTATCATAACAGGTTCAGAGTAGAATAGAATTGATAGTGTTTTCCCAAATTTAATTTGAAATCACACTTCTTTATACATCTGCACAGGAAAGAAGAAATGATAATAGTGGAGATCCTGCCTAGGAGGAGTCATTTGACCTAATGCCAAAAGAACTTTAGATCGTCTGAAACATCGTGGTCGATGTATGTACTTGAGGCACGGGCTGACCTTTGTTAGAGCGGCAGATCCTAGTGGAAGGCGAAAGCACTCTGCTTAGGGAGAACCTGTATCACGAGTAGATAGCAAGGGTTGCCCTAAGTTTATGAGCAGGTTTCTGGTCCTCCGCTAGCCAAGTGGGCTTATGGAAAGGTTCCAAATGTTGATAGGAGACGCCGCCTGCCGTAGGCGTGACTAGGCTTAGTGATCTCCGTTTATGGATGGGGAGCATAATGAACCATTGTGTATGAGGTGCGGAACCTCAGGCTCAATGATGGTTAGAGAGTTTGAGGTTAGAACCATACCTGTCACGTGACGCTTGAATAATAAATAAGTTAGTCATGCTTTAGATAATATGAATACCTCAATAGGAATTATCAATCATAGGATTAATAGCATAAGAATCCCAGAACATGAGATGCCTAAATCAAGGACTTTGTACTAGAAAAGAGTCCTCATGAATTTTCGTAACGATGATCATGAATCAGGGGCAAATCAATATAAAAGAATTTCTGATGTATCGGCACAAATGAATTCTAGGTGAATCTATACAAATGAATCTCATGCGCAAAGAATGAGAATAAATAGATGCCAGAGCTTAAATATAGATTTTCTTTAGATCATCTCCGCTCCACGTCCTAAGGAGTTGAATGCTCTCGAAAGTCATAAGATAGTCCACATTTGGTCTCGCAATCTCACGCACGATATATGGGCCCTCCTAGTTGAGTTCAAGTTTAGGAACTCCCAGGTTGCTGCCAGCAAGTAGTCGTAGTTTGAGCACCATATCTCCCTGAGCGAAGTCTTTGGGGTTGATCTTATGGTTGAAGTATTGTTCAACCCGGCATTTATGCTCCAGATGTTGGAGCTCGGCCAACTGCCTTTTTTGTTCCAAGAGATCCAGATTAACTCACCGTGAATCATCATTCTCATCCATCCAGGTTTGCAAATCATTGGGATTGAAGTTGTCGGCTGCCTCAACTCTAGGAGAGTAATGTTCCAGCTCAATAGGTATGATAGTGTCTATCCCGAAGGCCAGAGAGAAAGGAGATTCCTGGGTAATCTCAAACGGGGCGGTGTTATAAGCCCGGAGAGCGTCAAGCAATTCATGTGGCCAGCAGTCTTTGGCACCATCGAGACGTTTCTTCAAAATATTCAGGATATTTTTATTAGCAGCTTCAGCTTGTCCATTCGTGTGAGGATGCTAGACGGAGGCATATTTAAGATTAATTTGGTGCTTGCCATAGAAATTACGGATCAGTTGAGTGGCAATGGGAGTGCTACAGACAAAAACAAGTGAAATAGAAAATGCAAATATTTTTTTTCATTTTAGAATGAATAAGGAGTAAAGAAATAATTTTTTGAGGGATATTTCAAATTAAAATATATTTTTAAAGTGGGCTGCTAGAAATAAAGTAGTGAAAATAAGATATTCTTAGTTTTTGGAGATTTGGATGGGTCAAACGGTCAGCTGGGCAGCTGTGTTTGGGCCAGTCCAGAAAAATTCGATTGATTTTGGAAATCGATCGGTTTTTTCTGAAACTGTAGACATGAATTTCATAGCAAAAATTATTAAGGAATGGATAGACCTTAGGCTGACTAAGATTGAGTACAAGTTAAATTCTTGGCAAAGACATGCATACTTACAATTATGTCCTAGAAAAGAAAATAAAAAGAACCATGTAGTATACTTCTTTTCTTGAACTTGATTTTGGACATTCACCTCAATTATGATATAAATAACCTGATAACACACTTAATAAAATGATTAGTCCATAATGCTAAATTAATTGTAATTATTAAAATTGAGAGGTTCAACAATCTCTCCCTTTTTGATGATGACAATTAATTTAGTGTGCTAGGGAAAATAAAAGAGATAGCAGTATGAGTTGCTCCCCCTTAGCAAAATATTAATAAATTGAATGCTTGAAATATAAGATAGAGACATAAATAAGATATACACATTATGGCATACTCCCCCTCAATTGTAGCACACAAAAGAAAAAGATCGTAAATAGACATTGCAGATCAAAGTAAATAAATATTGATTACAAAAATACAAATAGCACACTATATAATAATATGTTCTTTTCTCCCCCTTGGTATCATAAAAAAAATGATCAATGTAGGAGAAATAGCATCTGATGTTGCTTATAATATTCAGACATAACAACATAGAATAGTAATAAAAAATAGTGCTAAGAATATTAAAGAGTTTATTCATATAATTATTACATAAATAACTCTAAACTATTATTTCTTGTCAAAAGAAGAGGGGATTAGCTTTTCAGCTAAGTGATCAACTTTTTGACTCAACTTCTCAAGTATTTCACTGTTGTAGTTTGCAAGCTTAGCAATTTCAATAATGAAACTACTGAGAGTGTCCATATGAGCTTGGAGGCTAAGAAGTTTTTAGCTATTGGATTCAGCTAGCTCTCCAATAGTCTCAATTGAGTCAACAATAAATTTGGCAAATTGAGATGTAAAGGGAGATGAAGTGGAAGGATGGGTAGATTTGTGAGAGGAGGAAGAGGAAGTTGTTGAAGCTCTTTGATCAGGTTTGGCAGCAATATTCTAGAAGGAAGGCTTGGGTTGGTGTAGTTTGAAGCTGTCCTTTGAAAAACCATAATATTTGGCTCCTTTGACAAAACAGGCCAAATTTACATTATAATGAATTATAAGAAAGTCATAAATGATGTTGCCATAGTGAAAACTTTGCATATATTTGCTCTTTTGAGCAATATTGCGATAGTTTTCTAGGCTATGAAAGATGATCTCTATAGTGTCTAGAGATCTTCCTTGAAGCAGATGGTAGACTGCAGTTTGATGCATATTAGTCCACTCATCTCTGTGGCCATGAATTTGAAGAAAGCATTCTTGTAGTATTCTGCCAAGTGTTTTGGCCTGATCACTACAAGAAGCTAAATTTTTTATCTTTCTAGCCACATACTTTTTAACTCCAGGTGGATTATATTCAGGACTATAACCCAGAATAGTTTCAAAATCTAAGAATGTGCTGGGATCAACCTTGAGGTTTTCTAGAGTAATAGAGTTATCAGGAATCAGAAAATCATAGTGGTTGATGAGATCCTGAGCTGAAATTCTAATAGAGATGTTTAGAACAGAAGAGGTGAGAGTCCTAGCCTCTAAGTCAATCTCTAAATTGGCATAAAAGAGTTTTACTATATCAGGATAATAGGGACGATAACAGGATAACCATTTCTCTCAACCATGTCGATCAATAACTTGGTTGATGAATGAAGAGACTCATTCCCTCTTGATTGGTCTCACATTCAGAATAGGTGTATCCTTGACTGCCTTCATGAATTACTTTATGTATGACCAATGAGATTTGAGTAAATGAATAGATTGTTCAACTGGTTCTTTTTCTTTCCTTCTTGAGGTTTTCAGTTTTTCTTCTTCTTCAGAGATCTCTACAACTAGAGGAGGAATAGTAGGTTTTGAGGAATGAGGCATGCAAACCTTTATGCCAAATCTTGGTCTGAGTCAATCCTTGCCATTTGAGTGGAAGACAAGATGAGGTTCTGGGCCTGTCTTCTTCTTCTTCAATTGTGCAGAGGTACTTTTTATTTCTGCTGTAGGCTTCTTCATTTTTGTGGTGGATTTCTTTGCCTCCACTATAGCAATCTTAGGCTTGGTTGCAGATCTTTTTAGTTCTGCTGCAGGCTTCTTAGGTTCTGCTGCAGCTTTCTCAGGTTTGGTGACAGAAGGCTTCTTCAATTTTGCTGCTTCATTCTTCACAGCAGGTAGAGACATGCATGCTTACAATTATGTCCTAGAAAAGAAAATAAAAAGAACCATGTAGTATACTTCTTTTTTTAAACTTGAATTTGGACATTCACCTCAATTATGATATAAATAACCTGATAACACACTTAATAAGATGATTTATTCATAATGCTAAATTAATTGCAATCATCAAAATTGAGAGGTTCAACACTATAATCAATGCAAACTCTCTATTAATGCGTAGTTCCAGCACTGCATCTCAGTCATACACGTGGCACCAAGGGAGCACTAACCTCTTATTATTAATATTATTATTCTTGCAGGTCTCAAACCTCGGCCACGACGGTTCGGCCAAACCTCGATCCCAATGATTTAGGTTTTCTCAAACATTATCCACGACAATTTAAGATCATCTCCCAACAACATCGATGATGATGTTTCCCAACTACACCTGTCGCTGTCGACATGCAACGACCGCACCATTTCCAATACAGCATGCTTCTTTAGGTCACGTAAACCGAGGGCCCGCATGCTTCAACCATCACGAACACCTAGAAAAATTGCTAAGATCAAGAAGCCATGCTCTCCTTTCACTACTTTCGGCTCCTCCGGTGGCCGACAGCGGTAGGACCACAAGTGTGGACTCAGTAATTAAATATCTTATCCTCTTCCGAAAAACCGAGACTGAGCTCTACTATCTCTTGCCTATAAATATCCTCTGGCGAGTAACGAGAAAGAGGGGTTTTTGTTAGAATCACAGGATCTCTCTTCTATCACCCTTGCACTAAGAGCTTAAGATAAGAAAGCTCTCTCTCTCTCTCTCTCTCTTCTTTTTGCTCATTGTACTGGTCTTTTCGACCACCTCTTTTCTTTTTTTGGTGAATTCATCTCTTGCTGATCGCTCGGTGGATGTAGGGGATTTTCTCCCTAAATCACCTTAAATTTTTATGTGCTGTTCTAGATGCATATTACTTTCATTTAGGCTTTAATCATCAAGCTTAGCTCTTTGTGTACTACTGTCCCTTGGGACTCTCTCTCTCTCAGGACCCCCTACTTTCTGTATCAATATTTTATGGTACTTTCATTGAGACTCCAAGAAGATGGTGTCTAGGACACATAGAACTTACTCCGTTGTTTGCAGCACACAAGCAGTGAACCTTTTGTTAGGGCACCAAGAGATGAAGCTTCAGCTTTGACATCCTGGTGTCGCACCGGATCTACTTTTTTCTCCAGAGGTACACACATTTCAGAGTTACAGGGGATGCTGGCGAACCTCACCGACCTAGTTACTAGCATTATAGCCTAACAGGCCATGATTTTATGGCAAACTCTGCTGGTTTGCGCGGTCGTGCTGCTGCTGAATCCTCTCCCGCTAGTTGTGGCGACCCGTGATCCTCTCCCACCGGTTGCGGCGGCCCATGATCCTCTCCCACCGGTTGCGGCGGCCTATGATCCTTCAACTCCTTCGGGATGGTGATCTCAATGCCACATCTCTGCTCCATACCTCCAGCAGCGTTGTCACCATCAGAGGAGACTTTAGGCAGGCGACCTGATATTTCCAAATCACCGCGCAGCTTGTGGTCGATCAATTGGACCCCAGGGAGTTAGAGCCTGTCGTACCACAAGAGGGTGTCATCAATGTAATCTTGGGGGGGGGGGAGATTCTTCTAAGCTTATAAATGTATTTTCTTTTATGAATGACAAGCAACAAGCAAACGTCATTGCTTTGCTTTTTGAGAACATAGATACCTTTGCTTGGCCCCTGAAGATATCTCAGGAGTTTATA
This sequence comes from Apostasia ramifera, assembly GCA_019297695.1. Lineage (NCBI taxonomy): Eukaryota > Viridiplantae > Streptophyta > Magnoliopsida > Asparagales > Orchidaceae > Apostasia > Apostasia ramifera. The sequence continues at coordinate 22,566 of JAEMOT010003669.1, forward strand.
TGGCCATCCGTGAGCATCATTTGAATGTATCTACTGATGTAACTCCCACAAAGTAAAAGAAGAGGGTCATGACAGGAGAGAGGCAGAATGCCATCGAGGAGGAGGTTAACAAACTATTGAAGGCGGGATATATCAGAGAAGTCCAATACCTACAATGGCTTACCAACATTGTTATGGTAAAAAAAGCCAATGGGAAGTGAAGAATGTGCGTAAACTTCCGAGCACTCAACCAAGCTTGTCCCGAGGACACATATTCTCTACCACGCATCAATATGATGGTGGACCATACTCTGGATACAATATCATGAGCATCCTAGATGCCTTCTCTGGATATCACCAAATTCGAATGGCCAGAGAAGATGAAGAAAATACTGCCTTCATCACTGACTTTGACACGTACTACTACGATGTCATTCCCTTTGGTCTTAAGAACGTCGATGTCACTTACCAGTGAATGATAGACACCGTATTCAAGAGTCAAAGAGGGAGAAATCTTGAAGCATATGTTGATGACATCCTGGTCAAAAGTTGAAGCATGGAGGAACATCTTGCCGATCTTAGAGAGACGTTTGACACTCTCCAAAGGTTCAACCTCAAGCTCAATCCTACCAAGTGTACTTTTGGCAAGGTTTCAGGAAAATTTCTGGGTTCTCAGCATGCCTTCCCCTCGATCATTGAAGGAGATTCAAAAGCTGAGCTGGCCAGCCGAGTTAACAGCCTGGGAAGGTTCATCTCCAAGGCTAGTGATCGATGTTTGTCATTCTTACGGTGTCTTCGCAATGGCAAGAGGGGCCAGTGGACTGATGAATGCGAAGCTTCCTCGCAGAACTGAAGAAATACCTTACTACTGCGCCAATGCTAGTGACACCTAGGGCAGGGGAGATTCTTTCCCTTTACCTAGGAGTATTGGACGCAGCAGTCTCAGCTATCCTCTGAACGATGATAAGGGGATTCAGCGCCTTATCTTCTATGTCAGTCATATACTCCTAGACACTGAGAGTCGATACCCCACTCTGGAGAAGCTTGCTCTCACACTTCTAATGGCAGCAGGGAAGTTACGTTCATACTTTTAGTCACATACTATTTAGGTGGTGACTGATCAAGCCCTTCTAAAGATATTGCACACTCTCGAAGTATCATGCAGGCTCCTCAAATGGTTCATCGAACTTGGCAAGTTCAATATTAAATATACTCTGCGGACGACAATTAAGGCTAAAGTGCTGGCCAAATTTGTTGCTGAACTTTCCACTCAGAGCCGCCACCTTCTAAAAGCAAAGTCATGCCCTGGTCACTCCACATCGATGATGCTTCAGTACTTTAATCTCAAGGAGTTGGAATTCTTCTGACCAACCTCATGGGAGTCGTCTTACATCGAGCGGTAACTCTTCGTTTTAAGATTACTAATAATTAGGCAGAATATGAAGCTCTTATTGCAGGGCTGAAGTTTGCCCTCTAGATGGTCGTCAATCAAGTGAATCGCACTTACAAGACAGAAGACGAGGTTTTAAAGAAGTATTTAGTGAAGGCCCAGTCCTTGATCTCCCAGTTCGACGAATTCTCCTTAACTCATGTTACTAGGGAAGAGAACAGGTGGCAAATCATTTCGCCAAAGGGGGGCTCCCCGACTTTCATTAACATCAAACATTCGAAAAGCCCAGCTATGAGTGAGCAGAGATCCATAGCTCTAAACATACACCTTATTGGATGGATAAATCATTAATTATCTAAAGAATGGGGCCCAAATCAGTAAACAACAAGATGCAAAGAGGTTGAGGCTCGAATGAGCCAAATACGTTCTCATTGGCGAGGAACTGTATAGAAGATCTTATGCCAGGCCACTCACAAAATACATGAGGCCTGAAGAAGCTCAAGAAGTCATGGAGGTCGTTCACAAAGGGGAGTATGGAACCCATACTTGTGACTGAACTTTGGTTATGCGAATCCTGAGCCAGGGATTTTTCTGGCCCAACATTCACAAAGACGCTCAAGCATTTGTAGAAAAATGTCCCCAATGCAAGTACTATGCTAATATGCAGAGGCAACGTGTTGGCAACCTCAAGCCCATCAACTAGTCTTGGCCCTTTACTGTATGGGGCTTGACTTTTTGGGGCCAATGCGCACCACCATCCGCAGCTACAAATGAGTGTTGGTCGCTATTGACTACTTTACAAAGTGGATAGAAGCAAAGCCTTTTGCTCAACCCACTATCCAGAACATCGAGAACTTCCTATGGGTAAACATCGCCTATAGATATGGTGTTCCCATGGTGATTATCACAAATAATGCATCCCCTTCGCCAATCAGTTGATCCACGACTTCTGTGGCAAGCATCAAATCAACCTCAAGTATGCCTCTGTCTGACATTCTCATACCAATGGACAAGCTGAAGCTGCTAACAAAAATATCCTGAATATTCTAAAAAAATGCCTCGACGGTGCCAAAACTTGCTGGCTAGATGAACTACCGGGCGCTCTCTGGGCTTACAACACTGCCCCATCCAAAGTTACCCGGAAATGTCCTTTCTCTCTGGCCTTCGAGATGGACATTGTTATACCTGTTGAGCTGGAACATTACACCTCCAGAGTGGAGGCAGCAGCCAACTTCGATCCCAAAGATTTGCAAACTTGGATGACTGAAAACTATGAGTCATGACGAGTTGACCTTGATCTCTTGGAACAGAAAAGGCAATTGGTCGCGCTCAAACGTCTGGAGCATAAGGGCCGAGTTGAACGATACTTCAACCGCAGGGTCAACCCCAAAGACTCACTCAGGGTGACCTAGTACTCAAGTGGTGACTACTTGCAAGCAGCAACCTAGGGGACCCCAAGCCTGAACCCAACTGGGAAGGCCCTTACATTGTGTGCAAGGCTGCGAGACCTAATGTGTACTATCTTATGACTTCTAATGGCATTCAACTCCCAAGGACGTGGAGCGGAGATGATCTAAAGAAGTTCTATGCTTAAACCCTGGCATCTATTCATTCACATGAAATTTATTTATACAGATTCATCACGAATTCTTTTATATTAATACACATTCAGATTTTTTTATTATGGTTTTCTAGAGGTTACGTTAATATCAGGGTTCTGAATTTCGAAGCTTCAACGATTCCTAATCATCGTCCCAGCAGATAACTAAGGCCCCTTATGTGGACGGACCTTTGCTCATATATCTCATATTCCAGAATTCTGAGTCAATCCTAACATTGATAATTCATACTGAGGTATTCATATTATCTAAAGCATGACTGGCTTATCACCTATTGCTCACACATCGTGTGTTGTGTATTTTTTTGCAAGTGTATAAAATTAACTCAAGTAATATAGTCAATGAGACTAAGTCATTCCCATGAAGATTGACCACCTAACTATCAAAATTTTATAATTCTTATCTTAATTTAAACCGAAGAGAAATATTAAAAGAGTAATTTATAGATTAAATTTTTCTATCAAAAGCACGAAATTTGAATAAGCATAAGTAACTATAATTTAAAATACTAAGATATGTATAAATCTTGACTTTTAATGCAAGTTAATAAAAATCTTTATACAAATCAGATTAAGATTTTCGCAACGATATAATTTTTTTATATTGATCGTTACCCAATTCCTTGGATATAACAACCCTATCTTGATTGACCATTTGGTATATCTCTATGCAAATAATCAACTCAAAATGCATTAATTTTTATGAAATTCTTAGCTTTCAATGAAGTCGAACGGATCATCTATTTGCTAAGAGTCGCATAAAAGAAAATCAGAATCTATCTCTAGCCGATTTAATTTTATATCATTGATGTAATTTTCTTTAACTTAACCTATCTCCTCTCGGTGCTTAAGGCAGGTTATAAAATTGTGTTAATGGCTATCAATCCATTAACAAATATTAGGAATATACATCAATAATTACATAAATAGAAATGAAGATTTATAATAAAAGATTTAAAACTTGCATAAATAAAGTCTTAACTTACACAATTTTAGTACAATAGATTTAATAACTCATAATAATAATAAAAAATTTAGAAGGAAATGACATTTGAAAAATAAATAAGAGAGAAGATGATAGAAGAAATAGCTTCTTTTTTCTCCTTATGATTCTTTGCTTTCTTCCTTTGTCCTTGCTTCACTTCATTCACTTCTCCCTCCTCTCTTATTCCTCTTAATTTTCATGGTATATATAGGAGAAGCACCTCTTTTTCTTCCATATTTTATGCCCCATTTTCATGCATGAAATAAGGGAATGCTTCCACTTTTGCTCCCACCTCCTCATTTCATGAAAGAATAAAAGAAAAAATTTTACTTTTAAGGAACAAGAATACAAGGTATGTTGGCCAAAAGGGAAGAGCTAATGTTATTTTAAACCATAATGCTCATCTTTAAATCTAGCCCTTGATATTCTTGATCAAATCATGGCCATTGATCAAGTTAAGTTTGGATTTGTATGACACAACCAGATTCCATCAGATTTTTCAATAGGATAATGGATGATTTAGCCTTTACTTTCTTCTAAGAGTTGTAAGCCTGAAGTCAGCTATCCAATACTTCAATCTTCATCTGAATCAGATATTTTTAGCATGAGATATGTCCAAATTACTGAGATACAGTAAATCTGAAATAAAATCTGCAATAGTTAAAATGATATATTTTTTAGGTAAATAGAAAATAAAATAATATTAAATATGAATAAAATTATTGTAGAATGAGGTGTAAAATGTATCATAATTCTAAGTCTATCATCGTGCAACGGGTATCACTACAACAAATAAGATAATTAACATGAGTGTTTTAACAATGTTAATTATAAAATCACTTATGTTATTTTAATTTAACATAAGTTAAAAAATCATGTTGTACCCATATTAAATCTTTTTATGTTAACTATACTTTGCTCTAACATAAGTAAAAATTATTTATGTTAACAAATTATACTTAACATGAATACATGCACTCATGTTAATATTTTAAATTATAATTATCTAATATTATTAACTTTTTATATTATTATTTATAAATAAAATTAAATATTATATATTACTAAACTCTTATTACTTTTATTTCAAGTTATAATTAGTATTATGAAACACAAAATTTAAAGCCATCAACAACTAAAATATTAAATTATATATTAATTCATTACAAATGAGCATAATTTGAACTTTTTTATATTTAGAATATAAAAGACAAATAATATAATACATAATTTTAATACTTTTTACAACATCTAAAATAAATATAAAATTTTTATTAAATGATAACTAATAATCAAAATAAAAAATGCACATATTGAACAGTACATACATAATTTAAAAATAAAAATTAATAATGAAATGATCAGATGAATTATAACACAACTTTTACCAATACGTTAGTTTTAAAAGTTAAAAAAAATTACATAGAATCATAATCTTAATCAGTGAATTGAATAATCAACTTTTTTAAAATACCAATATCTAAATCCTTAAAAGCTGTAATGTCAGCTTTTATCTTCTCAATTTCCTTCTTTAATTGCAAATTCTCCTCTAATAAATTTTTTTTTTCTGGATCCTGTTGTAGTTTTTTTTAACACCGCCTCCATAACAAGTAATGTGTGAATGAACACGAGGGCCGAAGCAATGCTCTATAATCTCGATATGAGATGCAAGAGGCTCTGCTAAAGTGGCTGCTACTAATTCCTCCTACAATCAATAAATAAAAAAAATTATAATACTTTTAATAAATAGTAGCACATAAAAATCAAATATACTTACATGTTTTTTAATTGAATTTTCGTCAATTAGTGTATCTCCTTTTTTTCTAGTTTCATAAAATATTTCAGCAGAATTTGGTGGGAGTCCATGAGCTCCACCTTATTAATAAAAAAATTATAAAAATTATAATGAATGATAGACAATTAATCTAAATAATTGGAGAATATAACCTTCTCAAACATTATCATTCTAAATGGTTTGCTTCCTATTCGATGCATTGCCCTTTTACTCTCTCTATTCTTTTTTATTTTGCCTACTCCACTTCTGCATGGAATAAATTAAAATTAAATTAAAAAAAAAAAATAAAGTACTTTGTAATCAATAAAAGCTAAGATTCAATAGAAAATAATTAAAATTACAATAATAAAAATAAGAAACAAAGAGATGTGAATTTGAGAAATGTATTATGTATCACAAAATAAAAATAGATAATTATCTACATAAGATTAGAATAATTAATTAACACAATGAAACATATTCAACCTAATCATAAAGCTAAATATATCTCATTTAATTCCTTACACTAAAATTTTTAGTGTAATCTCTATGTTAAAGAAAAGTTTATCTCATACTATAATAATCAAATAATGGTAAGTAAAGTCAACAATGCTCCAGAGCATATAGTAAGTAAGTGAACATATAATAAGTAAAGTCAATAATAAATTTTTTCTATAAAAGAGAAAGTTAATTATAAAATATTCCAAGGCAGAAATAATATCTACAATAGCTTAATCAGACACAATTTGAGGGTTAGTCCAAACTTAATAGAAGTAACAAAAAGTTTAATTTCAATTATTAGTGTAAACATGTCAATTGATAAAGCTATTGTAAAAAAAAAGACATTATAGCTGGATATTCACAGAAATGATCCGAAAAATAAATATAAATATGCATGAACCATTTTTATAGGAAGCATTCTTGCAAGACAAACTACATATTAAATAAGTGTGCACAAGATATCACTATTAAAAACAAAAACTAGAACATCTCAAAACAAAAAAGATAACAAAATAAAATTGTGGAAAGAAATTACAATACATCAAATCCAGGCTAGTATTAAGAATAATATATTCTAACTATACAATATATAAATCTTACCCATCATATTACTTAAAATAAAAAAATTTAATTCATACATTAGAAGTTTTTCAGTCAACATGATAAATGTAAGGATAAATGAAAAGATTGAATAGAGCATAACAAATAAATATTGATTATTTAATTTAATATTACCTTATATTTTGGCATCTCAGCGTCAAGAAGTATGTGGCAGATGTAGAATATAGAGTGTTGTACCCCCCTATCGTTGTTGACGAGGACAGCTGGGACTACAGCGTTTGATACGCCCAGATACAAAGACAAGACCGCCCCTTCCTTGGGTGCCACCAGTATCGATGCCGAAGTGAGATATCTCTTCAGCTCTGCGAAAGTAGTTTCACACTCATCAGTCCACTGGCTCCTTTTATTGTTACGTAAACATCGAAAAAAGGGTGAACAGCGGTCTCCGGCCTTTGAAATGAGCCTGCCCAGGTTGTTGATTCGTTCTGCCAGCTTCTGAATTTCTTTTGCCATTTTATGAGAGGGCATACTCAGGATCGCCAAAATTTTATCTCAATTGGCCTCTATCCCTCTGGCTGAGATTAGATAGCCCAGAAACTTCCCTGAGACTGCGCCGAAGGTACACTTGGCGGGGTTGAGCTTAAGGTTAAACCTTTGGAGGGTGTCGATTGTCTTCTTAAGGTCGGTGAGGTGCCCCTCCATGATTTTACTTTTCACCAGAATGTCATCGACGTATGCCTCAAGATTTCTGCCTCTCTGACCTTTGAATACGGTGTTAATCATGCGCTGGTAAGTGGCGCCAGCATTTTTGAGGCCAAAGGGCATGACGTTGTAACAATATATGCCAAAGTCGGTGATGAAGGCAGTCTTTTCTTCGTCTCCCTCAGTCATCCGGATTTGATGGTATCCAGAGAAAGCATCCAGGAAACTCATAACCTCATATCCGAAAGTACGATCCACCATCGTGTCGATGCGTGGGAGAGGATAAGTATCTTGGGGGCAGGCCTAGTTTAATGTGCAAAAGTCCACGCACATCCTCCACTTCCCATAGGCCTTCTTCACCATGACGATGTTGGTGAGCCATTGGGGGTATTGAACTTCCCTGATGTAGCCTGCTCCGAGCAATTTATTGACTTCTTCTTCGATAGCACTTTGCCTTTCTCCTGTCATAACCCTCTTTTTTTGTTTTATGAGAGTGGTGGTATCGGGCACATTTAGATGGTGCTCGCAGACGGTTCTGTCAACACTTGAAATATCCTCGAGAGACCAAGCAAAGATGTCGGTGTACCCAGAAAGCAACACAGTGATCTCTGCCTGTTGCTTGTCATTTATAGAAGAGGATAAATTTATAATTTTAGAAGTGTCTCCCCCCCCCCCCCCCCCAGGTTACATTGATGACCCCCTCCTATAGCACAACTGGTCAGTTGATCAATGACGAGCTATGCGGTGATCTGGAAGCACCGGGTAGCCTGCCTGACATCTCCCCTAATGGTGACAATGCCGCTGGAGGTAGGGAACTTCGCGCAAAGGTGTGGCGTGGCGATCACCATCCCAAAGGAATTAAGAGTCGTCCTTCCAAGGATGGCATTGTAGCCAGATTTAGCTCTGATGACAGCGAAGTTCACCATGCTCATGGCATAGTCATTGTCATTGTAGAAGGAGACGGGCAAAGAGATGAAACCTAGCGGCTGTACTCTCTCTTCGGAGAAATCAAGTAAGGTGGTTCCTGCACGGAGGAGGTTTGCTTCCTTGAGCCCCATCTGAAGGAAGGCAGACTCGAACAGGATGTCAGCGGCACTCCCGGAGTCTAGGAGCACCTGTCGGACATCGAAATCAGTGATGCAGGCCGTGACCACGATCTGTTCGTTGTAGAGGTTACCCAATTGGGGGAGATCTTCTTGGCAGAAGGTGAGCGGGATGGAGGAGGCATGCTACTGAGCGATGCTGCCGACCTCGACCACCTGGCGATGAGCGGCGGCAGGATCAATGCTAAGGATGACATTAATCGTTCTTGTGGGAGGAGGATAAGGGGGCCCCGGCTGACTGGGGCCTGGAGATGGCAGGGCTTTAGTGGGGGCTCCAGTATCTTCGGGGGCCTTCCCTTTCTGGGTAGCGTTGAAGGTTGGTGTCATCTGCAAGAACTCCTTGAGCTTGCCTTGATCTGCTAGTTTGTCAAGCAGAGCTCTGAGGCCTCGGTACTTGTGAAGCCCATGACTGTAGTTCCCATGGAACTCACAATAACTGTCAGGGTCCACTCCGGCTGGAGGTGCTAGCTTGGGTCCGGTAGGTCGAACCCAACCTTGTTTTACGGCCGCCGCATAGACTTCAGGAAGCGGCCGAGAGAAGAAGTGCTTCTGGTGCTGGATGTGTCTCGGTTTTCCCTCATCTCAACCACAACCTTTGAACATATGCATCGTCGTGGCTGGGGGTTCGTCGCCCCAATGTTTCCTCTTCTTCTTCTCCTCCTTTGCTCTAGAGACACCGGGGGGAGAGGACTCAGCATCCTTGAGGAGCATGAATTGACTGCCCCTGGCCACTAGCTCTGGGTAGCTCTGAGGCTTGGCCAGTTGCAGGGATTTAGACAGATCCTCAATCTTGAGTCCCCTCCAAAAATTGTGCATGGCCACTACAGGGTCGACATCTTCAGCTTCTGCCGCAGCAGCAAAGAAGCGGTTGGTGTAATCCCGGAGGCTTTCCTTCTCGCCTTGCTTAATGTTAGTGAGCACCATGTTAGAAACGACTATTCAGGTTTGACCGATGAAACAGGCGATCAGCTCCCATTTCAAGTGTTCATAGGAGGAGATGTGACCCCTTGGGATCTTGATGAATCAGCTAAATGTCACCCCTTTTAGGGTGTTTGCCAAGAGGTGGCACTTGGTAGCCTCATCTGGCTGGCGATAACGGACTGTAGCTTCAAATCCTTGTATATGCTCGCAGGGGTCAGTTACACCTTTGTAAGCTTCAAGCCGCGGCGGCCTGAAGTCCCCTGGGATTGGGGCTAGACGAATAGCGTCGGCAAAAGGAGCATTGCAGTCTATTGGGCCGAAGAAGGGGTCAGGCCCATGGGGGGTCTGAACACCTGGGAAGAGAGGATCTCTCCCGGTGAGGAAAGGGGGGAAAGCAGGTGGAAGATAGGCAGGTTGTGGTAGAGGACATTGTGGAAGTGGATTCTGGTGGACCTCCTGGAGGTGAAAAGGGCTTCTGGGTGGCTGAGAGGAGCCAGATGACTGAACAGAGGGCGCCACAACCGGCGGGAGGGAGAGTCGTCGCCACCGGCGCAAGAGGATCTCGGGTCGCCGCAGTTGGCGGAGGATGGTCACAAACCACCGCAACCGGCTGGAGAGGTTCAGGAGCCACCGTGATGGGCGGGGACAAAGGATAGCCGTAAGGGCTTATATAATGCTTAGAAAGAAAGAAAAAGAGAGAGAAAGAGAGCTCCTTAGTTGGGGCTCTCATACAGTGTGAACAAGGGGACCAGAGAATTGTCTATGATCTGGTAGTTGTTCTCCCCGCTTCACTTTTTTCACCTTTCTTTAGCTGAAGACTGTTCAATGGTATTTGTAGGCGGTGGACTGTAGCTTTATCCCATTTTTCCGGAGAAAAGGAGGTGAACAAACTCTGAGCTCGTGCCGCTTGTCGGCCACGGGAGGGACCAAAAGTAGCAACAGGGGAGCATGATCCTTTGGTATTGGTGCGGCTTCTGGGGATCCGTGGCAGCTGGAGCATGTGGATCTTTGATTTGCAAGTCTGAAAAAAGTGTTTTGTAATGGGAACGATGCGGTCGGGCCATGCTGACTGTGACAGGTACAGCTGAGTAACATCGTCATCGATATTAGTAGGGATGGTCCTGGCTCGTCGAGGACGAGGCTTGGTTGAACCCTCGTGGCTGAGGTTTGACCGAGGTTTGGGATCTATGAGAATAGATGAGTGAATTAGTAAATAAATAAAGGCTAAATGCCAGCTCGGCACTAGGTGTATGGCAGGGATGCAGCGCTGGAACCACGTGTTAACACTCTGCAATTAACAAAAAAGAAATTATTTAAATAATATATGAATTTAAAAAAATCTCTGAAGTAAAATCACATTTTTATCACCTTGACTTTCTATTTGCTCTTTCTTATTGTCATTTTGAACTTCATTACTAGCACTTTCAATTACTTTTACTTTCTTAGATTCTTCATATTGCATTTGGCTATTACCAACCAATATATCACACGTTGGCTCATATAAATTTGTGAATATTGCTTGACTTTTTCTGACATGATACATACCATAAGATTATCATTAGTCAAACAAAATAGTTAATTTGAGGAATACATTTCTTACCTCCATATTGCATGAACCATTTCTCTGAAAGTATTGAATTTATCATACATGAACCAATTCACATTGAGCTATAAAAAAATAATATATTTATTATTATCAAAAGAGAAAGCATATACATTATCAAATATATTAATACTATATCCATTCTTACCACACTTTTGTATTCCATTTTGTTTAATTTATCAGCTGGTAAGGTCATGAATTTGTATATAAAAAAGAACAAAAACAGCACAACTCGTATCATCTTAAAAATTTGGAAACAAGCACATTCTTATATTCTTAAGAACACTGATGAAGTTCAACCATATTATCAGTAAGATTTTTATAACTCCTTATTTTATATATATTTTTATCTTAATTATTTTATATGATAAAATTTTTTAATATAATATTTTTAATAGTGAATACAACAAACTTAAAGATAAAAGAATTACCTTCAAAGAGTGGTTTGAATTAAAAGTGAGAATTGATTTATCATTTTTCATATTTCAAAAAGAAGATGAATTCTATTATTCTTATTGCAATTATAATCAATGTGCTTTCATTTATATTAGGTTAAACACGAAGCAACTGAGCAAAATCATCTTGAAGAGTTGATGTAGTTGGCTATCGGTCCATCTAAATATGTGAAAACTTATCGAGAATTTATCATTAATGGTTGTCGCTTCCATATAGAGGCATATGATTAAAATCTTAAAACACAAAATAGTAGTGTTCTCGTTGTTGGTGACATTGGAAATGATAATGAAAGAGTTGATTATTTTGGTATTTTAACAGAAATACTTATATTAAAGTATATTGGTTCTCAAAAGTAACTCTATTTCATTATAAATAGTGTGATGTGCACAAACCACAAAAAGGAATTACATACAAAGATTATACTTAAAATACCAATATGGGGCTCAAGAAGAGGAATAATAGATATATATTCTATAGTCTCAATCCTTCCTCTAAGGTCAAATAAATCGATAATAAATCTGTAAAATTTCATGTTAGTATTTAAGAGTCATGAATAATATATATTTTGATAGAATTTTAAAACAAAAAAATTTTAAATTTACCTATGAATACTATTTCTTAGAAACCCCTGATAAGATAATTGTCTCAATAAGTTTAGTAAAAATATGATAGGATCATTTTCAAATCCATCATTCAGCCAACATATCACAAGTAGATACCAACGATTCCTGAAAAATAATAGTAAATAAATTAGGTGTAAAAAATTTATGATTAAAAAGAACTTATTAAAAAACTATAAGTAATTCATACCATTTGATAATAGGAATGAAAATATATTACTTGTCAAATATCTCACATTTTTCCCGAATCCATTTTTGTACATTGGAACGAAATGCAGGAATAGTCCAATTGTAAAAATATAATGAATCCATACACTATACACGATTAGTGATTTTTGGTGGAAATGTACACATCAAATGCCTAGAACAAAATATAAGTAAAGTATACAAAGATAACTTAGCAAATTTTCATGGAGCAAACGCTTACCTGATCACAGTATCGAACATTTTCAAATCCACTTGTGCTGTTAAGCTATCTTTACTTTTTCCCATCTTGCAAGAAAATAACTCGGCTCAAAATCGACCCCAATCGACTTCAAGCCGATTTCAAGACTATCGAAATGTGATTGACCTAAATTCGAGCCAATATTAGCTAAACATACCTACGAGGAGCTGGCAAGAAAAATTCTCCCAGAGAGAAATATGCAATGAATAACAGCAAAAACATCATTATTTAACTCAAATTCATTGATATGTCAAAAATCAGTCTCTAAAAGAGCCTATTCTATAAAAATTAATCGATATACTGATAAAAATATGTGTAATTATAGGTATTACATTAAAACGCAATCAAATATCCCTGATAGATTGTCAAATATCAATTTTCGATTAAAATACAATAATATAGCAAATATTAGGTGTGTAATCAGAGTGTTATGTTAAAAAACCTTCAATGTAAAATAATGAATAGCTGCAAAAATATTATTATTCAACTCAAATTCATTGATATGTCATAAATCAGTCTCTAAAAGAGCCTATTCTCTTAAAATTATCGATATACTGATAAAAAGATGTGTATTTGCATGTATTACATTAAAACGCAATTAAATATCCCTAATAGGTGTCAAATATCGATTTTCGATTAAAATACATCAATATAGCAAATATTAGTCGTATAATTAGAGTATTATGTTAAAATATTTATATATAGACAATATCAAAATCAAATTATTTATATTCTCTTCAAATATAATAAAAACTAACTGAATACACATATAATGACTAGCATTCAATTAAAATAACTTATTATATAATGAATCGTACTTCAAATGCTTGTATTCCACTTGAATTCAACGTAATGCTATGAATAGCTGCAAAAACATCATCATTCAACTCAAATTCATTCATATATCATAAATCAGTCTCTAAAAGATCCTATTCTACTAAAATTGATCAATATACTGATAAAAAATATATACTTATAGGTATTACATTCAAACTCAATCAAATGTTCCTAATAGATAGCCAAATATTAATTATTGATTGAAATATAACAATAAAGCAAACATTAGCTCCGAAATCAGAGTATTAGGTTAAAATACTTTCGTATAAACAAGATCAAAGTCAAATTGAATATATTCTCTTCAAATATAATAAAAACTAATTAAATACTCACACAATTACTTATATTTAGTTAAGATAACTGATTATAATCAGTCACTAAAAGAGCCTATTCTCTTAAACTTCATCGATATATTAACAAAAAGATGTATAATTATAGATATTACATTAAAACTCAATCAAATGTCCTTAATAAATAGCCAAATATCGACTTTCAATTGAAATACATCAATGTAGGAAATATTAGTTGTGTAATGAGAGTATTATGTTAAAATACCTTCATACAGACAAGATCAAAGTGAAATTGCATATATTCTCTTCAAATACAATAAAAATTAATTGAATACTCACACAATTACTTGTATTTAGATAAAATAATTTATTATGCAAGGAATCATACTCTAAATGCTTGTACTCCACTTTAATTCAACCTAATGCAATGAATATTAACTCAAATTCATTGATATATCATAAATCAGTTTCTGAAAAAGCCAATTCTCTTAAAATTGATCGATATACTGAAAATAGATGTGTAATTATCGATATTACATTAAAATGCAATCAAACGTCCCTAATAGATCGCCAAATATCAATTTTAGATTGAAATACATCAATATGACAAACATTAGGTATATAATCAGAGTATTATGTTAAAAAACCTTCATGTAGATAAGATTAAAGTCAAATTATATATATTATCTTCAAATACATTTAAAACTAATTGAATACTCACACAATTGCTTGTATTCAGTTAAAATAATTTGTTATACAATGAATCGTACTCTAAATGCTTGTACTCCACTTGAATTCAATATAATGCAATGAATAACTGAAAAAAATTACTATTCAACTCAAATAAATTGATTTATCAAAAATTAGTCTCTAAAAGAGCCTATTCTATTAAAATTAATCGATATACTGACAATAAGATGTGTAATTATAGGTATTACATTAAAACGCAATCAAATGTCCCTAATAAATAGTAAAATATTAATTTTCAATTGAAATACAATATTAGGTTTGTAATCAGAGTATTACATTAAAAAACCTTCAACATAATATAATGAATAGGTGTGAAAACATCTATTCAACTCAAATTCATGGATATCTCATAAATTATCTCTAACAGAGCCTATTCCCATAAAATTGATCGATATACTGACAAAAAATGTGTATTTATATGTATTATATTGAAACGCAATCAAATATCCTTAATAGATGTCAAATATCGATTTTCGATTAAAATACATCAATATAGCAAATATTAGTCGTGCAATTAGAGTATTATGTTAAAATACCTAGATATAGACAATATCAAAGTCAAATTGCTTATATTCTCTTCAAATATAATAAAAACTAATTGAATACACATATAATGCCTAACATTCAAATAAAATAATTTCTTATATAATAAATCATACTCCAAATGCTTGTATTTCACTTGAATTCAACATAATGCTATCAATAGCAGCAAAAATATCACCATTCAACTCAAATTCATTCATATATCATAAATCAGTCTCTAAAAGATCCTGTTATCTTGAAATTGATCGATATACTGATAAAAAATGTGTACTTCTAGGTATTACATTCAAACTCAATCAAATGTCCCTAATACATCGCCAAATATGAATTATTGATTGAAATACAATAATAAAGCAAACATTAGTTGTGTAATCAGAGTATTAGGTTAAAATACTTTCGTATAAACAAGATCAAAGTCAAATTGCATATATTCTCTTTAAATATAATAAAAATTAATTGAATAGTCACACAATTACTTGTATTCAGTTAAAATAACTTATTATAATTAGTCTGTAAAAGAGTCTATTCTCCTAAACTTGATCAATATATTAACAAAAAAGTGTATAATTGTAGATATTATATTAAAACTCAATCAAGTATTCCTAATAGATCGCCAAATATCAATTTTCGATTGATATATATAATTATAGAAAATATTAGATGTGTAATGAGAGTATTATATTAAAATATCTTCGTATAGACAAGATCAAAGTGAAATTGTATAATTCTCTGCAAATACAATAAAAACTAATTGAATACTCACACAATTACTTGTATTTAGTTAAAATAACTTATTATGCAATGAATCGTACTCTAAATACTTATACTCCACTCTAATTGAACATAATGCAATGAATAGCTACAAAAATATCACTATTCAACTTAAATTCACTGATATATCATAAATCAGTCTTTGAAAAAGCCTATTTTCTCAAAATTAATCGATATATTGACAAAAAGATGTGTAATTAGAGGTATTACATTAAAATGCAATCAAATATCCCGAATAGATCGCCAACTATCGATTTTTGATTGAAATACATCAATATAGCAAATATTAGGTGTGTAATCAGAGTATAATGTTAAAAAACCTTTATATAGATAAGATCAAAGTTAAAGTGCATATATTCTCCTCAAATATAATAAAAACTAATTGAATACTTACACAATTACCTGTATTCAGTTAAAATAACATATTATGCAATGAATCATACTCTAAATGCCTGTACTCTACTTGAATTCAACGTAATGAAATGAATAGCTGTAAAAAATTATAATTTAACTCAAATTCATTAATATGTCATAAATCAGTACCTAAAAAAATCTATTCTCTTAAAATTAATCGATATACTGATAAAAAAATGTGTATTTATATGTATTATATTAAAACACAATCAAATCTCCTTAATAGATGCCAAAAATCGATTTTCGATTAAAATACATAAATATAGCAAACATTAGTCGTGTAATCTGAGTATTATATTAAAATAAATTCTTATAGACAATATCAAAGTCAAATTACTTATATTCTCCTCAAATATAATAAAAACTAATTAAATACTCATATAATGGCTAGCATTCAGTTAAAATAACTTATTATGTAATAAATCTACTCGAAATGCTTGTATTTCACTTAAATTCAACGTAATGCTATGAATAGCTGCAAAAACATCACCATTCAACTCAAATTTATTCATGTCATAAATCAGTCTCTAAAAGGTCCTATTTTCTTAAAATTGATCCATATGCTGATAAACAAATTTGTACTTATTGGTATTACATTAAAACTCAATCAAATATCCCTAATAAACTGCCAAATATCAATTTTCGATTAAAATACAATAATATAGCAAACATTAGTTGTGTAATCAGAGTATTATGTTAAAAAAATTTCATATAGACAAGATTGAAGTCAAACCGCATATATTCTCTTCAAATATAATAAAAACTAATTGAATACTTACACAATTGCTTGTATTTAGTTAAAATAATTTATTATATAATAAATCGTACTCTAAATGCTTGTACTCCACTCGCATTCAACGTAATATAATGAATAGCGACAAAAACATCACTGTTCAACTCAAATTTTTTGATATGTCATAAATCAGTGCAAAAAAAAGTCTATTCTCTTACAATTGATCGATATACTGATAAACAAATGTATAATTATAGGTATTATTTTAAAACTCGATCTAATGTCCCTAATAGATCTTCAAATATCAGTTTTTGAATAAAATATATCGATATAGCAAACATTAAGTGTGTAATCAGAGTATTATGTTAAAAAACCTTCATATAGACATGATCAAAGTCAAATTACATATATATTCTCTTCAACTACAATAAAAACTAATTGAATACTCACACAATTACTTATATTCAATTAAAATAACTTATTATGCAATGAATCGTACTCTAAATGCTTGTACTCCACTTGAATTCAATGTATTGCAATGAATAGGTGTAAAAATATTACTATTCAACTCACATTCATTGATATGTCATAAATCAGTACCTAAAAGAGCCTATTCTCTTAAAATTAATCGATATACTGATAAAAAGATGTGTATTTATATGTATTACATTAAACCCCAATCAAAAGTCCCTGATAGATGCCAAATATTGATTTTCAATTAAAATATATCAATATAGCAAATATTAGTCTTATAACCAAAGAATTATGTTAAAATACCTTCTTCTAGATAATATCAAAGTCGAATTGCTTATATTCTATTCAAATATAATAAAAACTAATTGAATACTCATATAATGGCTAGCATTCAGTTAAAATAATTTATTATGTAATAAATCATACTCGAAATGCTTGTATTCCACTTGAGTTCAACGTAATGCTATGAATAGCTGTAAAAATATCACCATTCAACTCAAATTTATTCATATGTCATAAATCAGTCTCTAAAACATCCTATTCTCTTAACATTGATCGATATACTCAAAAAAAAATGTGTACTTGTAGGTATTATATTAAAACTCAGACAAATATCCCTAATAAATCGCCAAATATTAATTTCAATTGAAATACATCAAAATAGGTAACATTAGTTCTGTAATCATAGAATTATGTTACCTTCGTATAGACAAGATCAACGTCAAATTGATATATTCTCTTCAAATATAAAAAAAACTATTGAATACTCACAGAATTGCTTGTATTCAGTTAAAATAATTTATTATATATTGAATCGTATTCTAAATACTTGTACTCCACTTGAATTCAATGTAACGAAATGAATTGCTGCAAAAACGTCACTATTCAACTCAAATTCATTGATATGTCAAAAATTAGTCTTTAATGGAGCCTATTCTCTCATAATTAATCGATATACTGATGTCTAATTGTAGGTATTACATCAAAATGCACTCAAATGTCCCTAATAAATCGCCAAATATCAATTTTTGATTGAAATACAATAATATAGCAAAAATTAGGTGTGTAATCAGAGTATTATGTTAAAAAAATATATAGATAAGATCAAAGTCAAATTGCTTATATTCTTTTTAAATAAAATAAAAATTAATTAAATACTCACACAATTCTTGTATTCTGTTAAAATAACTTATTATGTCATGAATCATACTCTAAATGCTTCTACTCCACTGGAATTCAATGTAATGCAATGAATAGCTGCAACAACATCACTATTCAACTCAAATTTATTGATATGTTATAAATCAGTCCCTAAAAGACTCTATTCTCTTAATATTGATCGATATACTGATAAAAAAATATGTAATTATAGGTATTATATTAAAACGCAATCAAATATCCCTAATACATCGCCAAATATCGATTTTCGATTAAAATATATCAATATAGCAAATATTAGGTGTGTAATCAAGGTATTATATTAAACAACATTCATATAGATTAGATCAAAGTCAAATTGTACATATTCTCTTCAAATACAATAAAAACTAATTGAATACTCACACAATTACTTGTATTCAGTTAAAATAAATTTTTATGTAACGAATCGTACTCTGAATACTTGTACTCCACTTGAATTTAAGGTAATGCAATGAATAGCTGGAAAAACATCACTATTCAATACAAATTCAATGATATGTCATAAATCAGTCCCTAAAATTGCCTATTCTCCTAAAATTGATTGATATAGTGACAAAAAGATATATATTTGTAGGTATTACATTAAAATGCAATAAAAAATCCCTAATAAATGTCAAATATCATTTTTCGGTTAAAATACATCAACATAGCAAACACTAGTCGGGTAATGTGAGTATTATATTAAAATACCTTCACATAGACAATATCGAAGTCCAATTGCTTATATTCTCTTCAAATATAATTAAAAATAATTAAATACTCATATAATCGCTAGCATTCAGTTAACATGACCTATTACATAATAAATCGTACTCCAAATGCATGTATGTCGCTTGAATTCAACGTAATGCAATGAATAGCTACAAAAACAATACTATTCAACTCAAATTTATTAATATGTCATAAATCAGTCCCAAAAAGAGCCTACTCTCGTAAAATTAATCGATATACTGATAAAAAGATGTGTAGGTATTACATTAATATGCAATCCAATGTCCCTAATAGAATACCAAATATCAATTTTCAATTGAAATACATCAATATAGCAAACAATAAGTGTGTAATCAGAGTATAATGTTAAAAACCTTCACATAAATAAGATCAAATTTAAATTGCATATATTCTCTTCAAATACAATAAAAACTAATGAATACTCATATAATTACTTGTATTCAGTTAAAAATACTTATTATATAATGAATGATACTCTGAATGCTTGTACTCCACTTGCATTCAACGTAATGTAATGAATAGCTGCAAAAACATCACTATTCAACTCAAATTCATTGATATGTCATAGTTCAGACTCTAAAAGAGCCTATTCTCTTAAAATTAATTGATATACTGATAAATAGATGTGTAATTATAAGTATTACATTAAAACGCAATCAAAAATCCCTAGTAGATGTCAAATATCGATTTTTGGATAAAATATATCAACATAGCAAATATTAGTCGTGTAATCTGCGTATTATATTAAAATACCTTCAGATAGACAATATCAAAGTCAAATTACTTATATTTTCTTCAAATATAATAAAAATAAATTGAATACACATATAATGGCAAGCATTCAGTTAAGATAACCTATTATGTAACAAATCTTACTCCAAATGCATGTATGTCTCTTGAATTCAACGTAATGCAAGAAATAGCTGCAAAAATATCACTATTTAACTCAAATTCATTGATATGTCATAAATCAATCCCTAAAAGGGCCTATTCTCTTAAAATTGATTGATATACAGACAAAAAGATATGTAATTTTAGGTATTACATTAAAACGCAATCCAATGTCCTTAATAGATCGCCAAATATCAATTTTCGATTGAAATGGATCATAGCAAATATTAGGTGTGTAATCAGTGTATAATGTTAAAAAACCTTTAGGTAGATTAGATCAAAGTCAAATTATAAATATGTTCTTCAAATACAATAAAAACTAATTGAATACTCACATAATTGCTTGTATTCAGTTAAATTAACTTGTTATACAATGAATCATACTCTGAATGCTTATACTCGACTTGAATTCAACGTAATACAATGAATAGCTGCAAAAATATTACTATTCAACTCAAATTCATTGATATATCATAAATTAGTCTTTAAAAGAGCCTATTCTCTTAAAATTGATCGATATACGGATAAAAAATGTGTAATTATAAGTATTATAATAAAACGCAATCCAATGTCCCTAATAGATCGCCAAATATCAATTTTTGATTAAAATACATCAATATAGCAAACATTAGGTGTGTAATCAGTATATAATGTTAAACAATCTTCATATAGACAAGATCAAAGTCAAATTACATATATTCTGTTCAAATACATAAAAACTAATTGAATACTCATATAATTACTTGTATTCAGTTAAATTAACTTGTTATACAATGAATCATACTCTAAATGCTTATACTCGACTTGAATTCAATGTAATACAATGAATAGCTGCAAAAATATTACTATTCAACTCAAATTCATTGATATATCATAAATTAGTCTTTAAAAGAGCCTATTCTCTTAAAATTGATCGATATACGGATAAAAAATGTGTAATTATAGGTATTATAATAAAACGCAATCCAATGTCCCTAATAGATCGCCAAATATCAATTTTCGATTAAAATACATCAATATAGCAAACATTAGGTGTGTAATCAGTAATGTTAAAAAATCTTCATATAGACAAGATCAAAGTCAAATTACATATATTCTGTTCAAATACAATAAAAACTAATTGAATACTCACATAATTGCTTGTATTTTGTTAAAATTAATTATTATACAATAAATCATACTCTGAATGCTTATACTCCATTTGAATTCAACGTATATAATGAATGGTTGCGAAAACGTCACTATTCAACTCAAATTCATTGATATGTCATAAATCAGTCTCTAAAAGGTCCTATTCTCTTAAAATTGATCAATATATGGACAACAAGACGTGTAATTATGGGTATTACGTTAATACGCAATCCAATGTTCAATATATGGACAACAAGACGTGTAATTATGGGTATTACGTTAAAACGCAATCCAATGTCCCTAATAGATCGCCAAATATCTATTTTCGATTGAAACACATTAATATAGTAAACATTTGGGGTGTAATCAGAGTATAATGTTAAGAAACCTTCATATAGACAAAATCAAAGTCAAATTACATATATTCTCTTAAAAAATATTAAAAACTAATTGAATACTCACACAATTGCTTGTATTCAGTTAAAATAACTTATTATGTTATGAATCATACTCTAAATGCTTGTACTCCACTTGAATTCAACGTAATGCAATGAATAGCTACAAAAATATTATATTCAACTCAAATTTATTGATATGTTATAAAGCAGTCCCTAAAAAAGCCTATTCTCTTAAAATTGATCGATATACTGATAAAAAGATGTGTAATTATATGTATTACATTAAAACACAATCAAATGTCCCTAATAAACCGCCAAATATCAATTTTTGATTGAAATACATCAATATAGCAAGTATTAGGTGTGTAATCAGGGTATTATGTTAAACAACATTCATATAGGTAAGATCAAAGTCAAATTTTACATATTCTCTTCAAATATAATAAAAACTAATTGAATATTCACACAATTACTTGTATTCAGTTAAAATATATTTTTATGCAATGAATCGTACTCTGAATACTTGTACTCCACTTGAATTTAAGGTAGTGCAATGAATAGTTGGAAAAAAATAATTATTCAACTCAAATTCAATGATATGTTATAAATCAGTCCCTAAAAGTGTCTATTCTCTTATAATTGATCAATATACCGACAAAAAAATATATATTTGTAGGTATTACATTACAATGAAATAAACGATCCCTAATAGATGTCAAATATCATTTTTTGATTTAAATACATCAACATAGCAAACACTAGTCGCGTAATCTGAGTATTATATTAAAATACCTTCATATAGTCAATATCGAAGTCAAATTACTTATATTCTCTTCAAATATAATTAAAACTAATTGAATACTCAAATAATAGCTAGCATTAAGTTAAACATAATCTATTATGTAATAAATCGTACTCCAAATGCATGTATGTCGCTTGAATTCAACGTAATGTAAGAAATAGCTGCAAAAATATCACTATTTAACTCAAATTCGTTAATATGTCATGAATCAGTCCCTAAAAGAGCCTATTCTCTTAAAATAAATCGATATACAGACAAAAAGATATGTAATTGTAGGTATTACATTAAAATGCAATCCAATGTCCCTAATAGATCACTATATATCAATTTTCAATTGAAATACAATAATATAACAAACATTAGATGTGTAATCAGAGTATAATGTTAAAAAATCTTCATATAGATAAGATCAAAATCAAATTATAAATATGCTCTTCAAATACAATAAAAACTAATTGAATACTCACATAATTGCTTATATTCAGTTAAATTAACTTGTTATAGAATGAATCATACTCTGAATGCTTGTACTCCACTTGAATTCAACGTAATGCAATGAATAACAGCAAAAACATCACTATTCAACTCAAATTCATTGATATATCATAATTTAGACCCTAAAAGAGCCTATTCTCTTAAAATTAATTGATATACTGATAAATAGAAGTGTAATTATAAGTATTACATAAAAATACAATGAAATGTCCCTAATACATTGCCAAATATCAATTTGTGATTGAAATACAACAATATAACAAACATTAGGTGTATAATAAGAGTATTATGTTACAAAACTTTCATATAGATAAGATTAAAATCAAATTGCATATATTCTCTTCAAATACAATAAAAAATATTTGAATACCCACATAATTACTTGTATTCAATTAAAATAACTTATTATGCAATGAATCGTACTTTAAATGCTTGTACTCCACTTGAATTCAACGTAATCCAATGAATAGCAGCAAAAATATCACTATTCAACTCAGATTCATACATATGTCATAAATCAGACCGTAAAAGAGCTTACTATCTTAAAAATGATCGATATACTGGTAAATAGATGTGTAAGTATAGGTATTACATTAAAACGCAATCAAATGTCCTTAATAGATCGCCACATAATATTTTTCGACTGAAATATATTAATATAGCAAACATTACATGTGTAATTAGAGTATTATATTAAAAAACCTTCATATAGATAAGAATAAAGTCAAATTACATACATTCTTTTCAAACACAATGAAAACTAATTGAATACTCACACAATTGCTTGTATTCAGTTAAAATAACTTATTATGCAATGAATCATACCCTAATTGCTTGTACTCCACTTGAATTCAACATAATTCAATGAATACTTACAAAAACATTACTATTCAACTCAAAGTTATTGATACGTCATAAATTAGACCCTAAAAGAGATCACCAAATATAATTTTTTGATATTACATGTGTAATCAGAGTATTATGTGTAATTATAGGTATTACATTAAAATGCAATCAAATGTCCTTAATAGATCACCAAATATAAATTTTTGATTGAAATACATAAATATAGGAAACATTAGGTGTGTAATCAGAGTATTATATTAAAACAATTTCATATAGACAAGATTAAAGTCAAATTATATAAATACATTCTCTTCAAAAATAATAAAAACTAAACAAATACTCACATAATTGCTTGTATTCAGTTAAAATAACTTAATATGCAACGAATCGTACTCTAAATGCTTGTACTCAACTTGAATTCAACGTAATTAATTGAATAGTTGCAAAAATATCACTATTCAAGTCAAATTCATTAATATGTCATAAATCAGACCTTAAAAGAGCTTATCCTTTTAAAATTGATAAATATACTGACAAATAGATATATAATTATAGGTATTATATTATAACGAAATCAAATGTCCCTAATAGATCGCTATATATCATTTTTCGACTGAAATACATTAATATAGCAAATATTAGATGTGTAATCAGTCTATTATATTAAAAAACCTTCATATAGATAAGATTAAAGTCAAATTTTATACATTGTCTTCAAATACAATAAAAACTAATTGAATACTTACACAATTACTTATATTTAGTTAAAAAAACTTATTATGCAATGAATCGTACTCTAAATGCTTGTACTCTACTCCAATTCAATGTAATTCAATGAATAGTTGAAAAAACATCACTATTCAACTCAAATTCATTGATATATCATAAATCAAACACTAAAAGAGTCAATTCTCTTAAAAGTGATCAATATACTGACAAATACATCTGTAATTATTGATATTACAATAAAACTCAATCAAATGTCCCTAATAGATCGTCACACATAATTTTTCGATTAAAATACATCAATATAGCAAACGTCATATGTGTAATCAAAGTATTACATTAAAAACCTTCATATAGAAGAGATTAAAGTCAAATTCCATAAATTCTCTTCAAATATAATAAAAACTAATTGAATACTCACATAATTGCTTGTATTCAGTTAAAATAACTTATTATGCACTGAATCGTACTCTAAATGCTAGTACTCCACTTGAATTCAACGTAATTCAATGAATAATTGCAAAAATATTACTATTCAACTCAAATTCATTAATATGTCATAAATCAAACCCTAAAAGAGCCTATCCTCTCAACATTGATCAATATACTAAAAAATAGATATGTAATTATAGGTATTACATTAAAATACAATTAAATGTCCCTAATAGATTGCCAAATATCAATTTTAGATTGAATAAATCAATAGAGCAAATATTGGGCAGAGTATTATGTTAAAAAACCTTCATATAGACAATATCAAAGTCAAATTGCAAATATTCTCTTCAACTACTTTATAAACTAATTGAATACTCACACAATTGCTTGTATTCAGTTAAAATAACTTATTATGCAATGAATCGTACTCTAAATGCTTGTACTCCACTTGAATTCAACGTAATGCAATGAATAGCTGCAAAAATATCACTATTCAACTCAAATTCATTGATATGTCATAAATTAGTCCCTAAAAGAGCTTATTCTCTTAAAATTGATCGATATACTAACAAAAAGATGTATAATTATAGGTATTACAATAAAACGCAATCAAATGTCCCTAATAGATCGCAAAATATTAATTTTAGATTGAAATACATCAATAGAGTAGACATCAGGTTTGTAATCAGAGTATTATATTAAAAAACCTTCATATAGACAAGCTCAAGGTCAAATTGCAAATATTCTCTTGGAATACAATAAAAACTAATTGAATACTCACACAATTGCTTGTGTTCAGTTAAAATAACTTATTATGCAATGAATCGTACTCTAAATGCTTGTACTCCACCTGAATTCAACATAATTCAACGAATAGTTGCAAAAACATCACTTTTCAACTCAAATTCATTAATATGTCATAAACAAGACCCTAAAAGAGCCTATTCTCTTATCATAATTCAATGAATCGTACTCTAAATGCTTGTACTCTACTTGAATTCAACGTAATTCATTGAAAAGTAGCAAAAACATTACTATTCAACTCAAATTCATTGATTTGTCATAAATCAGACCTTAAAAGAGCCTATCCTCTTAATATTTATTAATATACTGACAAATAGATTTGTAATTATAGGTATTACATTAAAACGCAATCAAATATCCCTAATAAATCACCAAATATCAATTTTTGATTTAAATACATCAATATAGCAAATATTTGGTGTGTAATCAGAGTATTATGTTACAAAACCTTCATATAGACAAGATTAAAGTTAAATTGCATACATTCTCTTCAACTGTAATAAAAACTAATTGAATACCCACACAATTGCTTGTATTCAATTAAAATAATTTATTATGCACTGAATCGTACTCTAAATACTTGTACTCCACTTGAATTCAACGTAATGCAATGAATAACTATAAAAACATCACTATTCTCCTCACATTCATACATATATCATAAATTAGATCTTGAAAGAGCCTATTCTTTTAAAATTGATCTATATATTGATAAATAGATGTGTAATTATAGGTATTGCATTAAAATGCAATCAAATGTCTCTAATAAATTGCCAAATATCAATTTTAAATTGAAATACATCAATATACCAAACATTAGGTTCGTAATCAGAGTATTATACTAAAAAACCTTCATATGGACAAGGTTAAAGTCAAATTTCATATATGCTCTTCGAATACAATGAAAATTAATTGAATACTCACACAATTGCTTGTATTTAGTTAAAATAACTTATTATGCAATGAATCGTACTCCAAATGCTTGTACTCTACCTGAATTCAACATAATTCAACGAATAGTTGCAAAAATATCACTATTCAACTTAAATTCATTAATATGTCATAAATCAGACCCTAAAAGAGCCTATGCTCATAAAATTGATCGATATACTGTCAAATAGATCTATAATTATAGGTATTACATTAAAACACAATCAAATGTCCCTAACAGATCGCCACATTATTTTTCGACTGAAATACATCAATAACGCAAACATTAGGTGTGTAATCAGAGTATTATGTTAAAAAATCTTCATATAGAAAAGTTCAAAGTCAAATTTCAACTATTCTCTTTAAATACTATAAAAACTAATTGAATACTCACACAATTGCTTGTATTCAATTAAAATAACTTATAATGTAATGAAACGTACTTTAAATGATTGTACTCCACCTGAATTCAACATAATTCAATGAATAGTTACAAAAACATCAGTGCTCAACTCAAATTCATTGATATGTCAAAAATCAGACCCTAAAAGTGCCTATTCTCTTAAAATTGATCGATATATTGATAAATAGATGTGTAATTATAGGTATTACAGTAAAACGCAATCAAATGTCCCTAATAGATAGTCACATATCTTTTTTCAACTGAAATACATCAATATAGCAAATATTAGGTGTATAATCAGTCTATTATGATAAAAAACCTTTATATAGAAAAGATTAAAGTCAAATTAAATACATTCTCTTCAAATACAATAAAAATTAATTGAATACTCACACAATTGCTTGTATTGAGTTAAAATAAATTATTATGCAAAGAATCGTACTCTAAATGCTTGTACTCCACTTGAATTCAACGTAGCAAAAACATCACTATTCAACTCAAATTCATTGAAATGTCATAAGTTAGACCCTAAACTAGCCTATTCTTTTAAAATTTATTGATATACCGACAAAAAAATGTTTAATTACAGGCATTACATTAAAACACAATCAAATCTCCCTAATAGATCGCCAAATATTAATTTTCGATTGAAATACAGCAATATAGCAAACATTAGGTGTGTAATCAGAGTATTATGTTAAAAACCTTCATATAGATAAGATTAAAGTTAAATTGCATATATGCTCTTCAAATACAATAAAAACTAATTGAATACTCACATAATTGCTTGTATTCAATTAAAATATCTTATTATGCACTGAATCGTACTCTAAATGCTTGTACTCCACTTGAATTCAATGTAATTAAATGAATAGTTGCAAAAATATCACTATTCAACTCAAATTCATTGAAATGTCATAAGTCAGACCCTAAAAGAGTCTATCCTCTTAAAATTGATCAATTTACTGACAAATAGATGTGTAATTATAGGTATTACATTAAAACGCAATCAAATGTCCCTAATAGATCGTCACATATTATTTTTCAACAGAAATATATCAATATAGCAAACATTAGGTGTATAATCAGTATATTATGATAAAAAACCTTCATATAGAAAAGATTAAAGTCAAATTAAATACATTCTCTTCGAATAAAATAAAAAGTAATTGAATACTCACACAATTGCTTGTATTCAGTTAAAAAAAATTATTATGCAAAGAATCGTACTCTAAATGCTTGTATTCTACTTGAACTCAACGTAATTTAATGAATAGTTGCAAAAACATCACTATTCAACTCAAATTCATTGAAATGTCATAAGTTAGACCCTAAAATAGCCTATTTTTTTAAACTTTATCGATATACTAATAAAAAAATGTGTAATTATAGGCATTACATTAAAACACAATCAAATCTACCTAATAGATCGCCAAATATTAATTTTCGATTGAAATACAATAATATAGCAAATATTAGGTGTGTAATCAGAGTATTATGTTAAAAAATCTTCATGTAGACAAGATCAAAGTCAAATTATATATATTCCCCTTCAAATACAATAAAAAACAAATTGAATACTCACGCAATTGCTTGTATTCAGTTAAAATAATTTATTATGCAATGAATCATACTCTAAATGCTTGTACTCCACTTGAATTCAACGTAATGCAATAAATAGCTGCAAAAACATCAGTGCTCAACCCAAATTAATTGATATGTCATAAATCAGACCCTAAAAGAGCTTATTCTCTTAAAATTGATCGATATACAGATAAAAAAAGATTATTATTTTAAAACATGATCTATTGTCCCTAATAAATCGTCAAATATCAATTTTTGATTGAAATACATCAATATAGCAAATATTAGGTGTGTAATCAGAGTATTATGTTAAAAAACTTTTATATAGATAAGATCAAAGTTAAATTACATATATATTCTCTTCAAATACAATAAAAACTAATTGAATACTCATACAATTACTTGTATTCAGTTAATATAACTTATTATGCATTGAATTGTACTCTAAATACTTGTACTCCACTTGAATTCAACATAATGCATTCAATAGTTGTAAAAACGTCACTATTTAACTCAAATTTATTGATATGTCAAAAATCTGTCTCTAAACGAGCTATTCTCTTAAAACTAATCAATATACTGATAAAAAGTATGCATTTGTAGGTATTATATTAAAACGCAATCAAAAGTCCCTAATAGATACCAAATATCGATTTTTGATTAAAATAAATCAATATAGCAAATATTAGTCATGTAATCTGAGTATTATGTTAAAATATTATCATACAAATAATATCAAAGTCAAATTGCTTATATTCTCTTCAAATATAATAAAAACTAATTGCATACTCATATAATTGCTAGCATTCAATTAACATAACTTATTATGTAATAAATCGTACTCTAAATGCATGTATTCCACTTGAATTCAACGTAATGCTATGAATAGCTGCAAAAATATTACCATTAAACTCAAATTCATTCATATATCAGAAATCAGTCTCTAAAAGATCCTATTCTCTTAAAATTTATCGATATACAAACAAGAAAATATGTACTTGTAGGTATTACATTAAAACTCAATCAAATATCCCTAATAGATCGCCAAATATCAATTTTCGATTGAAATACATTAATATAGCAAATATTAGTTGTGTATTCAGAGTATCATGTTAAAATACCTTCATATAGATTAGATTAAAATCAAATTGAATATATTCTCTTCAAATATAATAAAAATTAATTGAATAGTTATACAATTGCTTGTATTCAGCTAAAATAAGTTATTTTACAATGAATCGTACTCTAAATATTTGTGCTCTACTTAAATTTAATGTAATGCCATAAATAGCGGCAAAAACATCACTATTCAATACAAATTTATTGATATGTCAAAAATTAGTCTCTAAAAGAGCCATTCTCCTAAAATTAATCTATATATTAATAAAAAAATGTATAATTATAGGTATTGCATTAAACCGCAATCAAATATCCCTAATAGCACCAAATATCAGTTTTTGATTGAAATACAATAATATCACGAACATTAGCTGTGTAATTATAGTTTTATGTTAAAATACCATCATACAGATAAGATCAAAGTCAAATTACATATATTATCTTCAAATATAATAAAAATAAATTGAATATTTATACAATTACTTGTATTCAGTTAAAATAACTTATTATGCAATAAATCGTACTCTAAATGCTTGTAGTCCACTTGAATTCAATGTAATGCAAAGAATAACTGCAAAAATATCATTCAACTCAAATTCATTAATATGTCATCATAAATCAGTCTCTAAAAGAGCCTATTCTTTTAAACTTGATCGATATATTGATAAAAAGATGTATAATTATAGGTATTACATTAAAACTTAATCAAATGATCCTAATAGATCGTCAAATATTAATTTTCGATTGAAATACATTATTATAGGAAATGTTAGTTGTGTAATCAGAGTATTATGCTAAAATACCTTCGTATAGACAAGATCAAAGTAAAATTGCTTATATTCTCTTAAAATATAATAAAAATTAATTGAATACACACACAATTGCTTGTATTCAGTTAAAATAACTTATTATATAATGAATTGTACACTAAATACTTGTATTCCACTTAAATTCAGCATAAATCACTATTTAACTCAAATTCTTTGATATGTCATAAATCTATCTCTCAAAGAGCCTATTCTATCAAAATTAATTGATTACTGACAAAAAGATGTGTAATTGTAAGTATTATATTAAAATGCAATAAATATCCTTAATAGATCGCCAAATATCGATTTTCGATTGAAATACATCAATATAGCAAATATTAGGTGTGTAATCAGAGTATTATGTTAAAACCTTCATATAGACAAGATCAAAGTCAAATTGCAAATTAACGCGTGGCTCCGGCGCTGCATCTCAGCCATACACATGGCGTTCTGGGAGGTCTAACCCGTTGCTTTTCTTTATTATTATTCTCTGCAGGAGTCCAACCTCTTGGCCAGGGTTTTAGTCAACCATCAGGCCCGACGATCCAGTCATTCGCCAGTAACGTCGATGACGACATTCTCCAACTTCGCCAGTCACTATCAGCATGCCACGGCTGCACCGATCCCACAACAGCATTTTTCTCCCTGACGTACAAACCAAGGACCCGCATGCTCGAGTCGACGCGGATCCCTTGAGAAATCACCACAATCGAGATGGCTAAGATGTGACATCCCAATTTCCCCGACGCCAGAAAAGTTATATTCTTTCCATTTTTTTATAATATCTCAACTCAAATTCTTAAATATCACAGCTATATCACAAAATTACCTTCAACTTCTCTTCCTTTGTCTCGTGATCCTTCTAGTGACACACCTGCCACCAAAAATAGCAGGAGTCTGTTAATACAGACCCAGTAGATAAAATAGTATCCCAAATAATAATAATGATCAATTCAACACTGCATACAGATTGATTACATCTCATATATTAAGAAACAAACAAGAAATAAAATTAATTTCTACTACAATAAGTCCAATATGCAAGATGCTCTTAAAAAATATTATTCTTTAATATCAATATCACAATCATCTTTACTCATTATTATTATATCTCTAGGCCCCAGGTTTCTCAATCAATCACCTTAAATGCCTCAATCATTTCTCATCAGCCCAAAAGGGCCTTGGATGCCATCGCGCCAAATCAAGCTCGAGCTGGCATGTGTGATCGTTTGTGAGAAACCTGCCTTACTCATCATCGCATTTGTTAACACGTGGTTCCTGCGCTGCATCCTGGCCGAACGCGTGGCGCCCGACGGGTCTGTACTTGATTGATTGATTTGCTGACTCAGCTTCCAGTTTTGCAGGATTAATGACCCAGGTCAAACCACGGACACGAGGATTCACCCAACCATCGACCACGACGTTCCAGGATCATCCCTCGTAACCTCGGGCCCGAGGGTACGAGGTAACGCATGTCACAATCAACTTCACCTACCCCCGCCGATTTCCGTACAGACGCTCTTCCCTATAAAAGTACCAGCATTAAAGGATGTCATCTTTCTCGTACAGCTGTGGACCTCTCCAGTGACAGACAAGCGGCGCTCAGAGCTCATCCATCACCTTTCCTCCGGAAAACCAGGGTGGAGCTACGCACGTCAACGGCTATAAAAACCGCTGAACAGTCCCAGCCAAGTAAAGGGGGGAAGAAAAAAGAGAGATTAGCAGATAGACAGGGGAAAAAGAACAACGTTTTTCTTCATTGTATCAGGACCCCAACAGAGGAGCTCCTGACCCTCTTCGTCTCCCTCTTCTTCTTCTTCTTCCTTTTTCCTCTTCTTTTCTTAGAACATTGTACAGCCTTCAGGGCTATCTTTTTCTTATTAGTGAAACTCCTTCGCTGACCGACCGGTGGACGTAGGGGATTTCCTCCTTGAACCACCTAAAATCTCTGTGTGCTTTTCTGATTGCTTTGGACAGAATCTTTTCCCTGAGCCTCCATTAACAGGTTCACCCCCCTTGCGCGCCGC
>JAEMOT010003669.1:77791-141981 GCA_019297695.1 Apostasia ramifera
AAAAAAAGATAAGGATGTTGGAAAAAAGAGTTTGAATATGCATCCTCTTTGAAGGATTCATTGATCCATGACTAAAAATAGATCAAAGCATATTCAACACCTAAGCTGTTTTAGTTAATGTTTTAGGAGTTCATTTTATCCATTTTGTCTAGAAGTGCCTTATAGATTTATTTCTTTAATTAAGACTCATGGGTTGATAATAAAAATTTGTGAAGTTTTTTTTTGTCTCTGTGTGCCTTTGTTCCTTTGATCCACTACTATTTTGATATTTTTTCTTTAACCTATTTTCTGCTTATTGTTGCTCTGTCTATGATATGCTTGTTTTTTGAAGTGTTGGTTATGCTTGTTGATTTACTATTGAAATCAGAACAAATGGGTTAACCTTTTATGGCATAATTTTAAGTGTTATACTCTTTAAGCCTCAAATTTATAAGCGGGAATGAAATTCTTGATAGATATTTTTGTTGCAGGAGTAGAAAGTTTTGAGTACCAAAAGTATCTAGTTAAAAGATAAAAAGAGCAACAAAATGTCTACCATAGCCATAACAAGCATCTTAGAGAAGGTATTTTTAATTAGTTCTACTTTTGCTATTATTTT
Organism: Apostasia ramifera; assembly: GCA_019297695.1. Taxonomy (NCBI): domain Eukaryota; kingdom Viridiplantae; phylum Streptophyta; class Magnoliopsida; order Asparagales; family Orchidaceae; genus Apostasia; species Apostasia ramifera. Next base: position 78,390 of record JAEMOT010003669.1, read on the forward strand.
GCTATCCTTTCTTACAAGTTTTATTTATTATCGTATGATGATGGCTTCAAGATGACGGGTAAAGATAAAGATTATAGATACATGGCAACTTCCGATCTACTCAATGAGTTGAGTAAGGATGGATTTAAAGCTGATATTGAGCTAGAAATGAAGTTATCACATGTTATTCTGCAGCAACTTGAGGATGTATCTGGAGATGTCTCTGGTTTAGCGGTGAAATGGTGAGTCTCTACATCTGGCCATTCATATCTACCTTTAGGATAGTCTTATCTAAAATATAGTCTATAGTGGTCATTTTATTCTTCCATAATTGTGTTTTTTATTAAAGAGTTAATTACTAAAATGTTCATATAGTTAACCTCTAATTACAAGTTGATCCATAGTTTATCTAATACTTCAAATAAGGTTTCTTTGTAATTATCATTAATAGATTTTCAATTTTGCCCTTCATATTTCTTCAAATTTTTTAAAATATGCCATTCTCCTATATTCTCCTCTTTCTTCAATTTTTGCCCTTCTTGCTACCACCGCTTCTCATTCGTCACCGCCATCCTCCACACTGGCCCATTCTCTAGCCTCGTCCTCCATCGTTGCTGGCTTCTTACACAGAGAGAAAGAGAGCAACTTGCTTTCTTGCGAGAGCAAAAGAAAGAGGGAGAGGAGGCCCCTCCGCCTGTTCTCTTGTGGCTTGGGGGGGGGGGGATAGGCCACTCCCTGCAGGGGAGAGCAGATGCGGGAGAGAGACAGGCGGGGTGAGAGAGTGGGCAGAGGAAGGATGAGGGTTTAATTGCAATTTGAGAAAGTAAAAAAACAAAATATTCTGTAGATGCTGACAAAAATTGTCAGTTTGAATTTTTTGTGTAATAATTGTAATTTATAGGGGCTTTATACTATTATAAAGTTTCAAGATGGGGACCATTTTGAATCTGTGGACCACAATATAATTAGAGGTCAATTATAGGAAATTTTTAGTAATTAACCCTTTATTAATTAAAATAACTTGGTATTTGTAGTAGATATCTATTTGGATTATGTGACTCATGTATTCAGCCTATACTTTTACTACCCTCTTATCAACAAAAATACTTATCCTGCTTATCTGAGTTTCACAACTAATATTTTTATTTGGACATATCTAAATATTTATGTTATATCTTTGAATTTAATTATGCACATTTTCTACATAGATGAGAAATAGTAACATATTTCATTTAATCATAGGTTAACCAATCCAATAATTTTGCAACAGAAACCTTCTCCCAATGTGAGCCCTTTTCATGTTATTAGTGTCCTCATCACTGTTGCCACAACTGCTTAGTACTCAGTGCAATTTAGCCTACCACTTCCATAGGTATGCAATATTAGCAAAGTTGCTTGGTTATATGGTAACATATTTCCTTCTACTGCTCAGTCCCTATTGCTTGTCTAAATATTCCACTTGGTCCATACATTTGGTCCATCTATTATTTCACTTTTGATTTTTTGGTTTGACTAAATGTTTATATTTAATAAAATTCGAGTTCTTTGTCATTTTGGGCTTTATATTTAGTTTCTTACATACTTTTAAATATATTTGGTTTGCTCATATATTTGTGGTCCTTGTAATTTTTATTTGAGTAAATTGCATTTGGGCTCTTGAGGTTAGAAAGGCATTACAAATTGATCTTAACTTTTTAAAAATCTCAATTTGGGTCCTTATTGTTGTAAAAGAATTATCGTTTGGTCCTTCTTAAGACAATTGTTTATTTTTTATCATTATACTATAAGATTATTCACAATTATTAATTTTTTAGCTTTCTAGAATACTATTTTGAAATATTAATATTTATATTTTGAACTTTTAAACATTTGGAGTGATGAAAGCAAGAGATGTGAGATGAATTTTTTTTTTTTATTGACTTTTTAAAGAATAATGAGGATAGAAGGGTATGATGGTCCTTTAAAATGTGTAAAAGGTTCAAAGTAGCTAAAAAATGATCGAAGTTAGTGTTTTCTATTAGGAAAGACTAGCGAGAAAGGCAAGATTTTGAAAGAGGGAATAAAACTACAATGCTTTTATAATCTGTGGGACTAAAATCTAGTTTTTTTTTAAAGTTGGGACTAATCTGCAATGCCTCCTGACTTGGGCCTGGATGCAATTTAACCTTTTTTTACATTATTATTTTTTCTTGTATATCTTTTGTAAACTAAATGGTGTCATCCGAAACACTTTTCTGTGTTGTTGATAATTTTCTGGATATTGGTTTGAGGTATTGTCCATGTGTTTTGCCATCTAAAGCTTTTATTTTTAGAGATCACTTCTCAATCTGTATGATTTTAATGTATGAATAATATGGTTCACTGTAAAGGATCTCACTAGAAAGGATTAGATATCCTATTTTGCAATATAGATCTAAATAAATATATCTTGTTTATCTCATTTGATATACAAGATTAATCATGTCTATAGCTATTGAGTTAAATGAAAGTAAAGGTGATGGGGCCAACTTTACCATGGACGACCTAGTTCAAATTGAACTATGATCACCCTAATGGATTGATGTTGATTTTATTTATTTAAGTAATGTTATTTATCGGGTTTGTTATTTATTTATGTTACTTTTTATTTTAGATGGTATTTTTAGTTTTATGTTGCCTTTTTTGTTTTAGGAGGGATTATCCTTATATAGATAGCTTTTGTATTGGAACATTTGAGGAGATTGAATAGTGTGAATTTGAGTTCAAGTGAGATTTGATTCTATGATAGCATCATTGTGAAATCCTGGAAGAAAAGTATTTGGATATTACATGAGAATCCTAGAAACCTTAGCTATTTTGAGATAAAAAGGACAAGATGTTAGCACTGAAAAACTTAATCGCGAAACCCTTAGCCTCCTCGTATCCGTCAGCTTCTTGCTATTATCCTTCCATCGTAGTCTTGGATCTTGCTTCTAGCTACCAAATCGACACCATCAAGCGAAGTGCATCAAGATCATATATGGTTGGATCACGTGTCCTCTTTCTTGTAAGTTCCACTTGCCAAAGATAAATTCATGAGCATAATGCTTCAATCAAGTGAAACAACTAACAACAAGCTTTTATTATAAGTGAGCACCTACATCCATGTGAGAAGCTACTAAGAAAGAATCCATATAATGCTTTTATTAAATCTTTGGTACCAACTCACCTAAAAGTTGAAATTTAAATTTTCTTAGATTTATAGGATTTGCAATTTTTCAATTTTCACATAATTTCAAATATCATTGCATTCTGTCATGCATCAAAAGGCAGTTGAGAATTAGAGAATAATATATAATGTGATTATGAAGTAGTAGAATGAAAGGAAAGTATGAAAAAAGAAGAAAAGAAAATTAAATTAGGAAATGATAATACAAATTTTTTAGGAATTTTATTAGGAACATTAATTGAAGTTCTTATTGGTTATTTTTGAGGGTTAATAGAAAGACCTTATAGAAACCATTAGATAAATCAAATTGCTAGATTTGTTTTTTGAAAAATGAAATTGCTGGATTTTTTCAAACGTAGGGACTAAAGTGATGAATTTTAAAAATCAACAAATCAATGTGAAGACACTGTCAAAACATAGGAACCAAAGAAATTTTATCCTTAATGATAATTTGATCATATAAAATAAAGAGTATCAATTAATGGAAGGGCAGCATATCATTAGATGGAGTAAAATGTGTTTTTTCTCTCTCAAAATATACAGACTAAAATGGTGAATTGGAAAACAGGGGCACCAAACTACAAATTCCCCCAAAACATAAGGAATTGCTTTTTACCCTAAAAAAATTATCATGGTTTTAAGGTGGTAAATGAAGTTTGTTCTGAAGTTCTAGAAGCCAATTTTTTTTTTGATTTTTTACCGTTCATTAAAAATATTGGCGGTGACACATGTGGATTCTGTTATGGTCTGGTTTATTCAGTACTCCCTATTTGGTTAGACGGAGTTATATTTTGTTCAGTTGGGTTGAGTCAGTTGTTGAGTTAAGTTATGATTAGTTGAGCCTATTTTGATTACGTTAATTAGTTTGAATTTGAAAGTTATTTGTTAGTTAAAGTTGGTTAAAAATAAGAGATTGTCTATTTGTTTGTAAGGTTAAATTTAACATGATTAAAATTAAACTTGGATAGAGATATTTTTTTATTGAAAGTTGGGAATGATGTGAAATAAAATTAGTTATTATGTTGGGATATGTGAGGGATGTGATATAAAGTTAGTTATTATATTGGGATATATGAGGGATGTGATATAAGTTAGTTATTATTTTAGTAATATATGTAAGATGTGAAATAAAATTAATTTTTAATATTAAATTTTATGTGTGATGTGATATGCCAGGTTAAAATTAAATCAGGTTAATTTTTAACTTCAAAACAAATGGGGCTTTTATGTTAAAACTAGATTTTTCTAATTTTAAAATAAATTATTTTAATTTTAAAGTAGTTTTGTTTGGTCCTACCTCGCCAAATTAGTGTTGTGGTATTATGAATTTTCCTATTTATAAGTCTAGAGTCTTTACATTTTTGAATGTTTGATGAATAAAATTAATTAGCCTTTTTTGGTTTATGGACTTTGAATCGTGATTTATGGAATTGAATTAATTTTAAATTCCGGAAGGAAAAAGGATAGGGCCTAGGGTGAAAATTCCTTAGGTCCCTAATTTTATTGTTCCTTCTTCCACTTTTCAAACTATAGCCGTTGCTGCTGCCGTCACACATCAATTTTGGTATCGGTTCCATCTCCGGCTCTGTTGTCGCACCAGGTTTTGCCTCCATTTTTGCTATCGCAACGTTGTTCCTCCTTCGTCTTCGCCAAACCAATCTCGGCACTATTCTTGCGAGCCCTTGGCCAAGATGGCATGAGATTGTGCTAACGTTTTGCAGCCTGAAGCCAGCGATCCTTCGTGTGGTTGCTCGAGGCCTTATGAGCTCGCTTGAGAGTGCGCAATCTTACGCCAAACACGAGATCACACGTCCTAAATGACCTAATGCACCAGACCACGTGGCACACACAACCTAGCGTGTGGTCGGGCCTTCATCGTGCCAACCCTCCCGTTACCTCGCTTACTGGCCCAACGCGATCTTGTTTCCTGTGCGGTCCTACCTATGTTAGCCTGCTCTCGCCCTGGCTCCTTCCCCATCCGGCCTTCACGGTTGTCCGCCCGCCCACCCACTAGATCCGCTTCGCCACTCCAATCCACATGTTATGATCCTTGTCACATGACGCCTGCTCATTGGCCAAGCCTGCCTCTTGTGGCTGCGACTCACACTGTGCGTAGATTTGCTGGCCGACGCTTCTCAACTGCCTTTTTATTCGGAATCCTCTTGTGCCAATTTTGCTGCTCTTGCTCTCGTTACGCGACTAGTTTACTTTGCACTGCTGTTTTGCGGCCTGCGCTGACCTTCGCTGCTTGTTCACGTTTCCTGTGCTGTCTTGCCTGTTAGCGCTCTTTTGCATTGCTTCTGCTGCATCTATGCGCTACTTGATGCATCTACATTTTTGATTCTCTTTTAAGATTCCTGGTCTTTCAATTCAGGTAAATATTATCTTTTGAGTTTTAATTGCTGCAAAATACTTTCGTGATCAAGTAAAGAATTATCTGTTTATTTGAAATTATTTGATTGCTTGTGCGATTTTTACATTTTTTTGAGCAAAATTACTGCTTGAAATATTTGTGTGGACCTTTTTAGCTTATTCCTTGATTCTGCAATTTTGGAAGTTTAGGCGCCTTTAATCTGGCAGGTGATTCTAGTTTACCTTTTAATCTATTTAATTTGGAGATTTTGAATTGCTCATTTATTGGCTTTAATTTCTTAATTATTACTTATTCATTTTTGAAATATTCTGATTATCATTTACGAAAATTTGTCAAAGTTTGATTTGCTTGTCTTAAACTGTATATTTCTTGCAATAGTTAGGATATTTATTTTGTTTTATCATTGCATATAAATTGGATAGGATTTATTTTTGTTCTGTATTTTGTATCTACATAGTTGCATGCCCTCTGGCCTAGAATATACTTAATCCAGTTCATGACCATCATAGTATAGCTTATTGCATTAGCATAAATTCAAGCCCATTAGCATAGTAGAAGTCCCCTTGCATATCACTTGGGCACAATCTCCTAATTGGTTGCATAAGGTTCCCTTAAGAGACTCCATTGGACATCGTCTGTTAGAAGGTTTGATTGGCTTTGAAAGTTGATAAGCTTAGTGATGCGGGATGAGAATGAATAATGATATTTTAAATTTTATAATTAGCATTATTAATTAGTTATTTCAATTGGGCATAAAATATTTTTCAAATTATAATTTTATGATAAATAAAATTTTAAACTCTAAGTTAAATTATTTTATAATTAAAATTAAAGTGGATTATTTGATATATAATAATTTATCAAATTAGGTGAGGGTCGATTTTAATTCAATAAGTCAGTTTCGAGGTTTAAAAATTAGGGCAAATATCTCATAATTAATTTTAACAGTAATTGTACTCTCAAATTTAATTATATGATCACATTGTTAGAGCTAAGTCAAATAACTTAAATCTTACAATATAATCTAATTTGAGCCAATATTAGTAATTTACAGTTTTAGAAAGAATTATACCTTGGACGGCAACATGATTGAAAATGCTCACAATTTGCTTTGAAGTTTGGATATCTCTTTGTAAGTTTCTAGAATTGAGGCTGCATTGTGGTTGGTTGGCTTGCGTGTAAGAAGACATAGACGAGGAGCTAATCTGAATAATGTTTGCACGCTGGAGGAGACTCGGAGGTGGGCGTGGCTGGCGGGTGGAGGCGTAGGAAGGGTGCGAGGGCGCGAGCCACTGGAACGCGGGCGTGCACGTGAGTGCAGGACGTGGGCGTGCTTTTGCGTGGCTATGGCGTGCTGCCGCATAAGCTCGTATGCAAGGTGTGGTCGCGTGGACGCATCATTGCTGGGCGCGGGCACAGCTTGTGGAGTGCAAGGGAGATCTGAAGGGAAACATTGTGATTTGGCGTGTCAGTGTGCGGATGAGCTATGTGTGTCGATTGCAGGAAGAAGGCAAAGAGGGGTGGCAGGAGAAAATGGTGTTTTTTTTATAACTAGAGGAATAAAAATGGATTATTAAGTTATTTGAGATTTCTCACTAAATGCTAACCCTACTCTTTCCTTTAATGGGATATCAACTCCATAACTTAGACCTCAGCACTTAGAAAATTTTGAACTTATTTCATTAATTAATAAGTATTAACTAATACAATGATAAATGATTTCTTTATATGGAGAGATCCATTAAGAAATTTAAAAATATAATATTAAATATTGAAAATAAAATACTAAATAAATTTGAAATAAATATGAAATTAATTTTATCACAATGTAATGAAATCAGCTCTAAATATGACTGGTTTTCAAATTTCTCAAATTAGTCCTGAATACTGATCAAATCAAATCAAATCTGAGTGTACTAGATGGAGATCTTTAATTAGCTTTAATCAATTTGAATTTAAAATTTGATTTCATCTTGGCCCTTAATTATGTTGATCCGTGTCTTTACTAATTCACCCCAGATTAGAGAAACACGACCTTGTCGAGTGTAGGTTATACAACTCATGTGTCTCTGAGTGGATTAGGTCACTTGTAGCTTTTCTGTCTCTTGAAAGGGTAAAAATATTGAACGAACCAATTATTACTGATAATTAAATTCAAGTGAAATTACTTGCTCAACGAAAATTAAGGCCTAAGGCCTCGTTGGAAATTACTGTTGGGTCTTGATAACTATCAAATTTTAAATATTAAAAATCTTGATTTTCTCTTAATCAATGGATAAAATTCAAATTTAATCATTGAACCCAATTTAATATAATTTTAAAATAAATTAAATTAGAGATTTAATCATCTTAAATTATCATAAAAATATTGAGAAAACTTAATGCACTTAATTGTTCACCATCTTTTTTGCTAATTTTATTTATTTTATAATATAGAAACTGAAGAGATTGATACATACAATGAAATAAAATAAAATGCAAATGTAAATGCTGACCTGGACTTTCAAAACATGCGATGTTAAAAGAAAATTAAATGCATGCAGAATTGATTCATGACCTTATTAGTGAAGCTTCTCCTATTCCAGCAGGGAGAGAGCTTGCCTGGAACTAGGGGGTTTTAGGTTCGATTCTACACTACCACAATTTTTAATTTGGATTGGAGGAATTGTGGTGCTTGGGGGCAAAGAATAAATAAAAAAAAAGACTCATGACCTTACTAGTGCTTATTGGATGACTAAGTCGGATCATAAGTATGTTTGTAGTAGGTCAGAGTCACAAGAGACTTGGTTATTAATAAGTGCCATAAAGTCATCCAGAAATAACTTGCGAATTGAACAGCACACCAAGTAGAAATCTATATGACCAACTACTTGGTTTTGCGCGCTCTCTGCCTATATAGGTTTATAGTTGTTGAGTTCTTACTGAATCCGGGATGTGCATCCTGTTGACCTCAGAACAACTGTGACTTATAATCATCTTAATATCATCAATTGTGCCACCAATATGATTAGATGATTTAGAGCCTGTTTGTTTGTAAGATTAAATTTAACAAGATTAAAATTAAACGTGGATAGAGATATTTTTTTATTGAAAATTGTGAATGATGTTAAATAAAATTAGTTATTATATTGAGATATACGAAGAATGTGATATAAAGTTAGTTATTATGTTGGGATATGTAATAGATGTGATATAAGTTAGTTAATATTTTAGTAATGTGCGTAGGATGTGAAATAAAATTAATTTTAAATATTAAATTTTATGTGTGATGTGATATGGCAGGTTAAATTTAAACCAGGTTAATTTTTAACTTCAAAACAAACGGGGCCTTAGTGGTTTAATTCAAACCTATGATTTATTCCTCCTTGTGACTCAGCTCTTTGACTGCTACCTTAACTTTCAATTTTGATTCTATAATTATCGTTTTCCTCACACTTCTCATACTTTTTAGCTAAATCAGGATCTGTTATATAATTAGATATAAGTAGGGTATCGAGTCTCACTTCTTTAGGAAGAATAAGGCTTTTGTAGAGAACTCAATAACTTCTTCCTTTGAAAGAGAACCAGATATGTCACCCATTATCTCAGTGGGTTTGACTTCGAAAGTTAGAGTTGGGGCAATGAGTATGTTTTTAAAATCTTGCTATTTAGAAAATAATGAGTCGACTCCATGGAATGAAAGGTAATATCTCCTGCGTAAGTTTGGATTTCACCCATCTCAGATGGCCTAAATTTACTCTGAGAATAATGATCCTCTATATCTAATGTAATATTTTGCTTCACTAAAAAGAGTTAACATCGTGTATTTAACTTCTAACTCAACCTAACCATAATAATTAAAATAACAATTCAAATTATTTTCTTATACTTCATATGGTAAATAATCCGAATCACTAAAATATAAGAATTAATCGCGGCTTCTTCTACGGATGCTAGTGTCTTAGGTGGGATTATGTAGTCAAACCTAAGAATATGATTGGATATTAATGTTTTCACCTTAGTGGTCATACATATATAATATCAAAAAGAGATGAAATATAACGAGGATATAATGCAAAATATGCAAATTGTCTAAACAAAATGCTGTAATTTATATTATGCTCTGATACCAAGTTGATGCAGAATTATAATGAATAATGATATTTGATATATATCATTATTTGGATAGATATCTCGTAGGATATATATGTCATGCCATAGAAGCTTTAGTACGAAGAGTTAGGTTATTAGATTTTTCTCATGTATAATGATGAATAAGGAGGCCAAAAAAGACATGAGAAAATTTAAGAAATTACCTTGCATATTTGGAACTAAATGCGAAGATGTTATTTGATAGAGTGCAATGGAAATAAATGATTAGTATCGTCGACTCGACCTTGTGGGATACAGGCTTGGTTGTTGTTGTGAAGCGATGTGCGCTGTATTGTAACTATTCTTGTAGAAATGTCCTTGTGATCTTGGAACTTGTGCTTTGTTTAGTATTGGTCTTTGATTTTTGATTAGGCGACTGCCACACGAGGATAACTGTTGGTTCTGGTATGGGTCTTTGGCATTTCTTCAGATGTTTCCTGATGCCGCACCAGAATCGCTAAAGCGAATCACACGACCAATATAAGACAAGTGCCTAGATATCATTGCCGTTAAAGACTATGATGATAATGCAATGTTATGCTGTTAATTTGAGGAGATTAAACTAAATCGAATAAATTATACTATTTAGCAACAATTACATATTCACATAAATTTTAATAAATTTTCTAAAAAAAATTAAAATGCTCCAAGGAACTTCAGAGAAATATAAGCAAATTAAAATAGAAAGCAATCAAATTAATATGATTAACCACCAAACATTACCTTAACTCCTTAATTTAGGGAATCAAAGAACTTTCAATCTATCAAGTTTATTCCATAGGCTTCAGCAAATAGAACAATAATTTAGCTTCAATTGAAAACCAAACTCATGATATCTCAAACTTAACATCAACAGGAAATCGGATTCTGTACAGTTGGCACCACTGAATCAGAAAATTAGCAAGCAAATGGATTGCAATATAACAGTTTTCATTTCAAGCAGGAGACCAGAGTGAAACATAATTTTGGACTTAGAGCAAACTGGACATTCAAATCTCAATGAACAAAGAAGCTTAAGCAATGGCAGTAAGGTGGATCAGCAGCTTTAACAGAGCAAAATAAGATGTTTGGATTTAAGGTAAAACGAAAACAGAACTGAACCCAAAACCTGAACAGAAAAACCAAGGGAAACCTGCAGCCCCTCTGCGTTCTCGGTCCGAATCGATGCCACCTGCGCAGATTCGCTCGAAATCAAAGAAGATCACTTCTTCTCAAAACTCAGAAGGTGAAATCGCAAAATAATCAACATCCTCCTCATCAACTCCAATTTCCCCCTTTTTGTAGAAGAGGAAAATAGACCGGAGGTTGCCGGCCAAGCGCGAAGACGTGGATGACGTGCCGAGAAACTTGCGGAATCTGTTGGACGTGGCCACGATTGGGCGAAGCCGGAGTAGTCGAGCGATGCAAAGCCCCGTGTGGCTCGGCGACGCAGGTGCGACCACCATCTGGCTCGGCAAAGCAGACGCAACCACCATCTGGCTCGGCGAAGCAGGCGCGGGCGTCGTGGCGAACCGGAGCGGCCACCACCTGGCTCGGCGAAGCAGGCGCTGGCGTCGTGGCGAACCAGAGTGGCCGAGCGATGCAACCCGACAGAGAAAAGGAGGTCCCGAACCAAATTAGGGCTGAAGGTGATATAATAAGTGGTGAAATTGCATCCAAGTCATTATAGTTCAGCTGTATCATAAATAAGTCCCAAACTTGCCTAAAATTGAACCAAATTGATTCAAGATTAACTATTCTTGAACTCAATTAGATTCGACGCACTCATAAGACTCATGACTAATCCATTGTATATACATGACATCAAAGTGGGCATTCCCATCGATATAAACATAGTGTACGATTCAGAACAACTCAAATAAATTACAGAAATAAAGATAACTATGTACAAGTAAAAATATTGCTATAATCTACGCTTGAGGTCGTAGATTATAGTGAAGTCCCTGACATTGGTGATCTGGCCCTGCATCAATCCTCTCTAGCTTCGAAAAATTCGATTCCGTCAAAGATTGTTGCTGGTACTCCTCTAGTAAGCTTGGGTTAAGATATGCCAGCTCATCATAGGTAATCCATGAATCATCTGTAGGTAACAAACCTCTTCATCTGACAAGAAATTTGTGTAATAACCCGTCAGTAGTAAAACTAATCTGATCACTCAAAATCTCCTCTGATATATGCTGTATAGGTGGCATTGTCGGCGCAGGAGGGAGAGAGACTGCAAATTTGGATGTTATCACTGGTTCTTTGGGTTTATGACTAGGTATGAGACTGGATTTGAAGTGGAATTGGGACTGGTAGAGATAGGTGGAATATGTGGAGTTGACTTAGAAGAATGTAATCAGAAAGTAGCTCATGAAAAAGAGTAAGATCTGACACATTGAAAATTGGATTGATTCCCATATTTTCAGGTAAATTAAGTTCATATGCGTTAGAGCTAATCTTCCTAAGAACTTGATAAGGTCCTATCTTTCTTGCAGTAAGTTTCTTAGATTTTTTCGAAAGATATTTAACTGGATTTGCATGGACCATCACATAATCTCCTACAGAAAACTCCACTACTCGTCTATGTGAATCTGCAATACTTTTATATTTAGCATAATTTAAAACCAACTTTTGCTTAATCTCCTCATGCAAATCATACATATGTTGTGCAAAAGATGATGTAAACTCACTAGTCCTATATAACACAGGTAACTCTACAAGGTTTATAGGCTTCTTAGGCTCATAACCTGTAATTATCATGAAAGGACTCATACCAGTCGACCTATTGACTGAGCTATTATAAGCAAACTCAGCCGTGGGTAACACCAAATCCCAACTAGAAGTATGATGACTAACTAGACACCGAAGTAAGTCTCCTAAATTTCGATTAACAACTTTCGTTTGCCCATTCGTTTGTGGGTGATAAGCAGTAGAAAGTAAGAGCTTAGTACCCATCTTTTTCTATAATGTCTTCCAAAAATAACTTACAAATCGAGTATCATGTTCAGATACCATTGTTTTTGGAAGTCCATGAAGACGGATAATCTTACGAAAGAAAAGTGATGCTACATGCGAAGCATCCAAAGTCTTAGAGCACGGAATGAAATGTGCCATTTTTAAGAATCTATCTACGACTACAAAGATAGAATCATGTCTTCGCACAGTACGTGGTAAACCTAGCACAAATTCCATGCTCAGATCTTCCCAAGACTTGTGAGGTATTGGCAACGACGTATATGGTCCTCCTCTCTTGTATGAGCTTTTGGCCGTTTGACAAACCCTACAATGGGAAACAACACGAGCTACATCTCGCCTAAAACTTGGCCAAAAGAAATGATCCTGAGCCGTGACCATGGTCTTGTCCCTTCTAAAGTGTCCTGCCAGTCCTCCGGAGTGAATCTCGTGGATTAGACAATCCCGGAGTGAGGACTGGGGTACACAACCTATTGCCCTTGAATAAGTGTTCATCTTTTAGGAGAAAGTTAGGATTCCGGGTAGTTAGATCTTTCGATAGACTAGTGAATATGGTGGGGACACCACGATCGACCGTCGATTCATTCCTGACAGAGTTTACCGTCGACGGCCGAGATCTAGCCATACTGCTTCGATCTGGATTGATTGATTATTAGGACGGATTTGGAAAGATGGATGCTGCGGATCGCTGACTCGATGGATTGGAAATCTCCTATTCATTCTGATTGATTGGAGATTCCATTTTGGGATGATTTTATTTCTCGCATTTATTTTGTACTAGTTGTTTCTATTTCAGTGATCATTATTTTAGGCATGTTATCTAGTATTTTCTCGTTTGTGTGAGGAATTTATTACATTATGTATTTTTCTTTGTTGAGTCAGTCTGTATGGAGGCCTATATAAACGTCTCCCTGTTACTCTTATTTTTCTTAATGTTGAATAAATTTGAGTTGTGTTTTCCCTCGGGATTATTTGGATTCTGGAATGAATCGATATCCTGGATAGGGAAGGGCTTGGGCCTTGGGTGAGAATCCCTAAACTCCACCCGCTCCAGCTCCTCCTATTCGGATTCGATTCCATTCAACTTGCACCCTCAGCATTCGCCTCGACTCATTCTCATTCACTCTGCCTGCTTGTTTGAGTTCTTAGATCTAGCTCGCCGGTTTGATGTGATCACATCGTCAGGTTTCCACATCACTGACAACGCGCTTGCGTCGACGTCTGCGCCGACTACGGCAACGCGAGTACACGGCTCCGCTCGATGCAGCCGATCGTGCTCAGCCTGCTGCCCCACGCGCAGTCCCGCGCTCACTGATCGCTGACCGGTGCGCGCCAACCCAAGCCGCGCCTGCAACGCNGCATGGACTGCTCTAATATTTGGAAAAATTACATCGTGGTTCCTGAATTTTCTGGGTCAGGTACGAATTTCAACAAAATTTTTAATCTGGTAAAATCGAATAATCTGAATTTTTCTACTCGCTTGTGATTTGCTCGAACTTGTTCCGCCTGTGCGACCTTTCATTATTGAGTGATTTTCAATTACTGTTGGTTAAATATTGTGAGAACCTTAATCCTGTTCCCCGTTTCTGACTTGTTGAAAACCGGATTGCGCCCTAATCTGAATTGGTAATTTTTCAATTACCTTCGATCTAATTTATTTAAAATTTTGAAAGAAATCAGTTTTGCGGGTTTAATTAATTTCTTTGTCCTTACAAAATTGTCCTATGAAATTCCAGCATTAGTTTGTGAAATTCTGCTTTGTAATATTGCTGATCTCTAAATTGCATTATCATTCATCTGTCCCGCATCAGAATATCTTCCCGAAATCTGGGCAAGTGGGATAATCAGAGGATAACCTCTCAAACCCTGTTACTTGCACACTCATCATGTGCAATAACACCACCATCCTACTAAGTCAATCGACAGGCTTATTTTCAACTCCAGATCTATGTTTGAGTACAAATGTATACTCCTAGAGAAACTCAACCCATTTTGCATGTCTAGCACTTAGCTTTTTCTGAGCGCTCAGGTATTTCAGTGCTTGATGATCAGAGTATAAAATAAATTTCTTGGACAGGAGATAGTGTCTCCAATACCTCAAACATAGCATAAAACTCACGATCATACGTAGAGTATCGTTGCCTAGCTTCATTAAGCTTTTCACTAAAGAAGGCAATAGGATGTCTTTCCTGGCTAAGGACTCCTTCGATACCTACACAGGCTACTTCGAAGACTTTCACAAAATCAGGTAACCTAAGCACAGGTGCTTCTGTTAAACAACTTTTAAAGTCTCGAAGGCCTTAGTTGCAGCATCTGTCTACTTAAACTCCCCTTTCTTCAAACAATTAGTGATGAGAGCAGTGATAGTGCTGATCCCTCTTATAAAACGACGATAGAATGTCGCTACACCATGAAAGCTTCGCACCTCTGTCAGTGAGGTTGGCACAGGCCATTCTTGAATGGCTTTAATTTTTTCTGGGTCTGCAGAGACCCCCTTTTCAGATACTACAAAACTAAGGAACACCACAGATGGTGACATGAAAGAACACTTCTTCAAATTGACATACATTTTTTCTCGTCTAAGTACATCCATGACCTGACGTAGGTGAGACAGATGGTCAGATCTGGACCTACTGTATATCATAATGTCATCAAAGTAGACGACTAAGAATGCTCCAAGAATGGCTTAAACATGTGTGTCATTACCCTCATAAATGTACTCGGGGCATTCGACAACCTGAAGGGCATGACTAGCCATTCATAAAGACCTCCTTGGTCTTGAAAGCGGTTTTCCACTCATCACTTTCTCGTATACGAATCTGGTGATATCCGCTTCTCAAGTCTATCTTATAGAATATGATAGCTCCAGCCATCATGTCGAGCATATCATCAAGCCTTGGAATAGAAAATCTATACTTGATGGTTATCTTATTGATAGCTCGACTGTCTACGCACATGCGCCAACTTCCATCTTTCTTAGGAGTAAGTAGTGCTGGGACGACGCACGGGGACAAACTCTCTCGGATAAACCCTTTCTTAAGTAACGCATCCACTTGTCTCATGAGCTCTGCATGCTCTGTTGAGTTCATACAGTAATGTGGTAAGTTGAGGAGTGTTGAATCCGGAATTAAATCGATAGCATGCTGAATTTCCCTTAATGGAGAGAGCTCATCAGGTAGTTCCTCATGACACATATCCTGATATTCAGATAATAATTTCTAAACTTCCTCTGGAATGCAGTCATCAGAGGGGACATCTTTCTTCTCACGCACCACTAACGCATATGAAATCGCTTCATTCTTAAATTCTTGCTTAAATTTATGTGAGCTAAGTATGTGAAGAGATTTCTTTTGCTCTAAAGGTGCAGATGATTCTTTAGCTTTTAATTTCAAAGGCTCCTTAGGTTGTGCAGGATTCAGTTTCACCTTCTTTCCTTTAACAGTGAATACATAAGTGTTCGATCGACCATAATGAATCACATCCCGATCGTATAGCCACGGTTTACCAAGTAAAACATGAGCAATATTCATAGGCAGAACGGCACACCAAATTTTCTCAGAATATGTTCCCAACTGAATAGGAACTAAACATTTCTGAGTTACAGGGATCATAGTCTCATCAACTCATGCAACCTTATAAGGTTGTGGGTGAGTTTCTGCCTTTAAATTCATTCGCGCAATGGCAGACGTTGCTAAAACATTCATACAACTACCACTATCGATAATCAACTTGCCGTGAATATCTCCACATTTAAAATACATGTGAAAGATAGCGGTGCGCCTCCAATCAGGGTCGACTTTAGGTGTGACAATGATGTACCTCATCACTGCTAATTGAGAAGACCCTATGTCTTCCTCAACTACACTAGCGACCTCTTCCATAGGATCAACGTCATCTTCTTCGACGTTATCCTCCGTCTTTTCCTCATTCTCAGCATCAGTTTTATGACTGAGAAATAGTGTTCGTTGTGGGCTTTGACTCATATAATGTCCAGTCTTGTCACAAACAAAACACGTAATACTATTGGGCTTAGAGGCAGACGTGCTTCCTGATAGTGGCTTCTTATCTTTATCAGTAGTAGTAGCAGTACTACCACTCTTGAATCCAAATGGAGTCTGACCGGGTTTCTTTCCAGAAGCCAAAAAAAAGTTGGTAGGGCATTGAAGCAAATTCTTCAGAGGAATGTGTTGAAACGCGGTTGGGCTCGGAGTTTGTAAGCCCACCCGAAGGGCGATTCCTTGCCTTTGAAAAGTTTCTTGTATAGAACAACAGTAGAAGCTTTATGGGTCTCGGTTTGTACCCAAATTAGCTCATCCCTCCCCCTTTTATCTGTTCGGGGCAATTGATTAATCCTCTAACACAAATCAGGCCAAAAAATAGATTGACTTATTCTTATGCCAGTTCCCGCTCTCCTCTAAGAGCTTTTGTACACGGTTAGAGAAAGTGACCATGGTGTTGACAAAGGTGGGCCATGTCTTGAGGGGAATGGGATCAATCCACCTTTCTTTAGTGATAGATTGATGCATTCCTTGCCTAATTCTCCATATAGTATTTTGCCAAGCTACGTACCCCTTTGACAGATACGCTTCCGGGCCCAGGAGTTACTTCTTCTAATCAAGAAGGTGTTGTCCCTCCCCCCATACTTGGCTTTGAAGCAACAGACCTAGATCGTTGCATTATCCTCCAAAAACATGGCGGTATGCTTGGTTGTAAGAATCGTGCGCCACAAGTTGAGCCTATGTATGCCCAGTATACCTACCTCCTTCGGTTTTGCTACATTCTCTCAAGCTACATAGTGTGCCGAGTCTCTTTTTAGGTTCCCACTCCAAAGGAAGCGCTTTAGGAGCTTCTTTATCTCTTCCATGACATTTCCTAGAACATATGTATGGGATAGCAAATAAATCGGAATCGAAGTGAGCACACTATTTATAAGGGTAATTTTGCCAGCAAGAGATAAACTACGACTGCCCCAAGCCGAATTTTGCTTCTCATAGAGTCTAGGATATGTTGGAAGTCTGCCTTGACTAATCAAGGGATGCCCAACTACTTGCCTTCCTTTTGGGTTTTGAAACGCATTTGTTGGCAATCATTCTTCTCCTTCTGGCTGTCATCTTTGTGCTGAAGAAAATTGATGATTTAGCCCCATTAATTCTCTTTTTTGACCACGAACAATAAGTGTCATAGATCCCCTTAAGAGCTTTAGTGGTTGTGCAAGTGGCTGGGGTGAGGATATCATCCGAAAATAAAATAAGTAAATAAGGGTCTCTGAGCGGAGATACGAATGGCTAGTAAGGAACTTTTGTCTTGTTGTTGTCGGATAAGCAAGGAATGGAGCTTTGAGCAAAGAATGAAAAAATAAGGCGAGAGTGGGCAGCGTTGTCCGAATCCAAAGGTTGCTTCGATCTAAGCAGATCGCTTGCCATTGATTAAGAGGGCAAACTTGGGCATTTCACTACGTCGGGGTGTGGTTGGTAAGTTGAGGTAATTGAAAGGTACCTTTTTGAACAAGTCAAAGCTGTAAGACTGAAGTAGATCTCTAACTGGTCTAGTTGATACTCTTATCATGGCATGGGAGTCTAACAGTAGCTTTCATGTTAAAGGGCCTTGACTTTTTCTTTTTTTGAGGGAATGAAGATTGTCTTTTCTTTCTTCACCTCTTTCAAAGGCGTTTTTGGTCTTTCTCTCTCATAATTAGGTGGCTAGTCAGCTCTCTGGTAGTCCTCTTTTTTTTTTTTAATTGTCAGGTGGTACTATTTGCCTAGGTGGTTTTGTTTGACCATTGAAGAGGTGGCCTATCATCTGCATTGTCTTGATTATTTGTTGTACTAAGCCGAATTAAGTGGCCAAGTCGTAGTGTCATCATTCTTTATTGTTGGACATCATTTCTGGTTCTTCTTTTCTTTTGGTTGATTCTTTCAAGGAGATGTGTTGTTCATATATGACTCTATAGGTGTTATTTGTTGAGACCATAAACCATGGATCAGTGTTTTAGGGTCCCTACTTGTTGGTCACATGTAGCTTGTCGGTCACATGTAGGTTGTCGGAATCGCACCCCTGTCTTTGGATTTGGTTGTCAACCAATGCTCTCTCAATTTCCAATGCTATCATTTTCTCTAAAATTGAAGGGTCCCTACTAGATGATATCAATTTCCAATATGTGGTTAGATGATTTACTTGATATGATGACCAATGCTATCATTTTCTCTAAAATAGATCTCAAAAGTAGGTATCATAAAATTTGGATGAGAGAAAGTGACGAATGGAAGATTGCCTTCAAACGAAGGAAGGCTTATGTAAATGGCTCGTTATGTTCGATTTTTTAAATGCTCCAGATACCTTTATAAGGGTGATGACACATTTTACGCCCATTCTTAAGTGTCTCTCTTGTTGTTTACTTTGACAGCATATTAATAGTAAAACTTAGAATGAATTCTTGTCGCACCTTAGGAAAGTATTTTAGGTATTTAGAAGAGAGAAGCTATCCGTGAATTGTGTGTATTTTCTTGAGTACTTCAGTAATCTTTCTTGGGGTCATTGTATGTAACGATAGTTTATCAGCTGATTTTGAAAAGATTAAAGCCATACAAGATTGGCCAAACCCTAAGAATATTCATGAGGTCTGAAGCTTTCATGGACCTGCAACATTCTACCGACGATTTATCAAAGGCTTCAGCACAGTCATAGATTATTTAAGGAAAGGAATTTCGTTAGACCGAAGCAGCTACTAAGACTTTTAAAACAATTAAGACTAAACTGATCGAATCTCTTGTGTTAAAGTTGGCAAATTTTGGTAAAGTTTTTGAAGTAGTTTGCGATGCGTCAGGTGTTGTATAAGTGGTGTACTTAGCCAGGAAGGTCATCCCATCACTTTAGCAAGAAATTAAATGAGGCCCGACAAAAGTATTCTACTTTTGATCGTGAGTTTGACGTAGTGGTACAAGCTCCTTGATATTGGAGGCATTACTTATCACTACAAGAATGTCTTATAATGTGATCACCAAGCATTGCAATACGTTAATGCTCGGAAGAAGCTAAGTACTAGCACACGAAATGGGTGGAATTTTTGCAGGAGTGCACATTTGTTTTCAAACATTGTTCTGGTGTCGAAAATAAACCTGTAGATGCATTAAGTCGGATGACTATGCTATTGCATATTATGAATGCAGATGTGGTGGGATTTGAAAAGCTTGGTATTTGATTGCATCTCTTGTTTAGATTTTATGGAAAGCTATGCATTTGACAGTGGACCCTACTTCTAGGAGTCCCGAATATCAAGTGAAAGATGGGTATTTATTTCGGGGTACTCGTCTGTGCATTCCCATTGCACTCCGGAAGGTTTTGGACACTTTGGTAAGATAAGACCATAGAAATGGTCAAAGAACACTTTTATTGGCTGAAGCTAAAGAAGGATGTAGAGAGTTGTAGCTCGATGTCAAATTTGTCAGAGTGCGAAGACTAGTGGGAAGCATAATGGTCTTTGCACACCATTGCTGATACCCCATAAACCATAGGAAGAGCTTAGCATGGACTTCGTTGTAGTCTTGCCTCGTGCGGTGCATAAGCGTGACTCAATTCTAATAATAGTGGATTGTTTTTTAAAGATGGCTTTATACCATGATATCAAATGTCTGATGCTTCTCACATCGCTTTCTTATTATTTAAAGAAGTCTTTAGATGGGCTTCCAAAATTAATAGTCTTAGATCGAAATTCTCGATTCATAGTTTTTTTTTGGAAGACTATTTTGAAGTTGGGAACTAAAGCTCCTATATTCCTCGGCTTATCACCCCCAAACCGATGGGCATACAGAGGTGGTAAGACGTAGTTTGGGAAGCCTACTAAGAAGCTTTGTTGGAGAGCATACTTTGGGGTGAGATTTAATTTTATGTCTTGCCTAGTTTGCCTATAACGGTAGAAACAAGCTGACTTGATAGAGCTATCCATATTTTATAGGATTAGTGAGTTGCATTGGCATTTGTACAACATCTCTGTGAATTACATATAAAGATCAAAAGGAAACTTGCAATAAATTATGCTAAATATAAATCGACAGCTGACTCACAAAAGAGCAGTGGAATTTACTGAAGAAGATTGTCATGTTACATGCAAATCCTGAACAATTTGCTAAAGGGAAATCTTGTAAACTTGCAACAAAGAGATTAGGACCTCATAAGATCAAGAAAAAGATGAGTTTTAATGTTTACGAGCTAGAGTTACTCAGAACACTGGCATTATCCCAATGTTCAACATAGTTGACCTTAGCCCGCACTTAGATACTTTACCAATAACATCATCCTTCACCACCAACCCAATAAACCTACCAGAATCATATATCCCAACTCCTTATATTAACCTAACTCCAATGATAGAGGATACTTTCAAATCCACTCTGTAGGATCTCTCTTCAGCTAACTCTACCGCCTCACACCAACCTAAATAGATCCTTGATCAGATTATATTTACTTCAGCTAGTAGTCAGTATAGATATCTGGTAAGATGGCAAGGTCTTTCACCGATAGACGACACCTGGATCATAGTAGAGGAGCTACAACATATACGACCAGATCTTTTGTAGGACTATTGATGACTCCACTCGTCAGAATTGAGTTTTTTGCGGCCGAGGAGAGTTGATGTGGTTAGTCATGAGTCACATTGACTCATCGCTATCATCTTCGCCTTTGGATATTGATACTTTATATATGTTTATGTGTTACGGTAGTATGTGTTTGTTATTTTATTTATTTGGTGGAGTTTATATATGAGAGGGCTTTTGGCATCTTGTATTACATATTTGTATTTGAGTGAAGTACATATATATGCGTTAGGTTATAAAATTGTAAATATGGAGGTTAATGGGTGAAATTAGCTATTAGGTGGACACAGTCGAACATTCCGACTTCAACTTGACTTGCCAGACAGAAACTTCAGAATTTTGAAGCGAACAGCCAACCGGACCGTCCTGCTGTCGAATACCCAACCGGGCTGTCCTCATTAGGCAGGACTGTATTCCCTTCACAGGCGGAAGCAAATTAAAGCAAGCAGGATTGTTCTCCTTCTGAGCTGGACTGTCCGCCTTAGTAATTTTCTGCACTTTTTAGGTTTTTCAAATTTGAATTTCTCCTACTTCTTGGATAGTTTGGGGGGGTTTCGACTGACTTCTATTGAAGGAGAACAACCCTATTTGAGGCTTTGGACATCTATTGAAGGGGAGATGCTTTTTGGTGAATTTTGCAAGTGTTGAAGATCAAATTCTACTAGAGGTACTAGTGAAGGTTGGATAATCAGGTGAGTTCTAAGTGATTTCTAGAGCAAGGCAGTTGGTCGAGGCTCCAAGGATGCAGTGGTACTTCGTCCTCATATTTTAAATATGGTTGGAGGTACCTCACATTTAGATCCTTTCCTTTGTTAGGATTTTCCTAGTTTTTATTGTATTTTTTATTTTCTTATTTCTCTATTTTGTTCTAACCTATTCACCTTTTGTTTTGTTGTGGATTTGTAATTGTGGATTTGTAAGTATTGAATTTTTGTTTACTTGATTGATAAGTGTTTTTGTTCTAAAGTGTTAACATTCTGTAAGATATGTTTAACTTGATATGGTTCCTCCATTAGATTTCATATGCTAGTGTGATAACTCTGTTTCGTGTTTGGTATACTTTATGTGAGTTTAATTTGATCTCTAAACTATATGCATGAAAAATACGTTAAAAGTCCTTACCTTGATGATCATGAAGCATTGCATTTGCATGTTTCATAGCATATAGATTGAGAAAATCTAAATAGAAATCCTAATTCCATTGTAAGTTCCTTTACCTTGTTCCTTTTCAAATCTTTCTTAGTTTTTCAAGATTTTCCTTTATTGTGAAAGAGATCTCTAGAAAATTTAATTCCTTAGTGGAAATAGGATAATTGACTCTTACTTTCTTATACTTTGATGATCAATTTAATTCCATTATTTTTGTTGTACTTTATCAAATAACTGCTCTTTATTTATTTATAAGTATACAAAATTATTTTTTATAGTTTTTGCCATGCCTTTTGTCTTTCTTTTTTATACTAGTTTTTGGGCACGTGCGTTGCACGTGTTGTAATTTAAAAAGAATTACAACCTAAGGTTAATATTAAGAAAAATCAAGAGAATAAATTGTAATTCTTTAGAAATTAAAAATCATCAAAAACTAAATTATAATTTTCTATAATTTTGTAAAGTTTAAGATAAAGTCTAATAAAATCAGTAGACTAAATTATAAGTTTTTTGGATTTAAAATCAAAATTAATGGAAATCATAGGTCCAAATTATAATTTTTTTAGATGGATAAATGATTTTATGTTTTTAGGATATAAGACCAACAAATAAGAGAAGTTAAGAGACTAGATAATTTTTTGGGACCTAAGACTATGTCTTAAAGAAATTAATGACCAAATTATAAGTTTAATTGTAGAAAATTATGACCAAATATTAGGATTAAGAACAATTATGGAACTAAACTGTAATTTCTGTTATAGAGATTTAGGATATATGATCAAGATTTAGAGAAATTGGTAGAGAAAATTGTAATTTTATAGGATTTAAAGATGAGGTTTAATTGAAATTAGCAGACCAAATTATAAGTTATTAGGATTTAAAATTAAGATAAATAAAATTATAGTTCCAAATTATGTGGAAGATTTAATTATATAGAAATCGAGAGACTAAATTATACTTTTTTTTGGATGTGAACCTACGATTAAGAGAAGTTAGAACACCAAATGATAATTTATTAAAACCTAAGACTATATTTAAAAAAAACTAGGTCCCAAATTAAAAGTTTAATTGTAAGTAGGATTAAGAATAAAGAGAATTTAGGGAGTAAATTATAATTTTTATTGTAGAGACATAGAAACTACGAATAAGATTTAAAGAAATTAGAAAAGTAAATTATACTTTTATAGGACTTAAGATTAAATCTAGTAAAACTTTAGAGATCAAATTATAAGTTTTGAGGATTTAAATCATCAGTAATGGAAATCACGTGTCGAAATTGTATTTTCTTTAAATGGACAAATGTTTTAGTATTTTTAAAAATTAGAGAACTAAATTATAATTTTTTAAGATTTCAGACTAACATTAAGAGAAGTTAAGAGACTACATGATAATTTGTGAGGACCTACGATTATGTCTAAAAGAAATTAGGGACCAAATTACAAGTTTAAACGTAGGAATTAGGATCCGAGATTAGGACTAAAAAAAATTTGGGGACTTGTCATTTCTTTTGTTGGAAATTAAGGCGATTAATTTTTAAATAAGTTGGAAGACCATATTATAATTTTATAGGACTTAAGATGAAATTTAATAGAAATTAGGAGACCAAATTATAAGGTTTTAGGATTTAAAATTAAGATAACCCTAAAGTAAATTATTGGTCTAAATTATAAATTTTTTTAAAAAATTGAAATTTTAATATTCTATAAATTAGGAGACTAAATTATGATTTTTGGGATCTAATGACGTTATTAGCAGGATTCAAGCAGGCTGGGTAAAATGGAGAAATGCTTCTGGTGTGTTATGCGATAGAAAAATCCCATCCAAAATTAAGGGTAAATTTTATAAAACTGTAGTAAGACCAGCGATGATATATGGTGCTGAATGCTGGCCTGCAAAGAAGAAACATACAAATAAAATAAATGTTGCAGAAATGAGAATGTTAAGATGGATGTGTGGATATACACGAAAGGATAGAATGAGAAATGAGTATATCCGAAAGAAAGTTAGTGTTGCACCAATTGAGGATAAACTTAGAGAAAGTCGGCTTCGATGGTTTGGACATCTAAATCGTAGGCCAATTGAAGCTCCAGTTAGAAAAATTGAGTTATTGGATTTTGCCCATGTACAAAGAGGAAGAGGGAGACCAAAGAAGACATGGCAAGAAACTATAAAGAGTGATCTTAGTTACTTAAACTTAGATAAAAATTTGGTAACTGATAGAGCGCAATGGAAACAAAGGATTCATGTAGCCGACCTCACCTAGTGGGATTAAGGCTTGGTTGTTGTTGTTGTTGTTGTTGTTGGGATCTAAGACTGAGATTAAGAGTAAGAGACTAAATGGTACTTTTTTAAGACTTAAGACTGTCTAAAAGAAATTAGTAACCAAATTTTAAATTCAATTGTAGGGAATTAGGATTTATAATTAGGACTATGAAAAATTGAGGGTTGTAAGTTTTATTGTTAGAAATTAGAACCTAAGATTAAGATTTAGAAAAATTAAAAGACCAAATTATAGTTTTATTGGACTTACGATGATTTATAATATAAATTAGAGACCAAATTATATCTTTTTTATTAAGAATTAGGATCAAAGATTAAGAGTAAGAAAAATTGAAGGACAGAATTATAATTTTTTTAGGCTTATGATCAAACTAATACAAATTAGAGGGTCAAATTATAAATTATTTAAATTAAAAATTAGGATATAAGACTGTCTTATAAAATAAGGGATCAAATTATAATTCTTTTATAAAAATGTAGGACCTAAAGTAAAAACAGTGTGAATACAAATGATTAATTGTAATTCTCCCAGAAAAACAAATGATATGATATGTATGCATATGAAGAGAAGTGGATTGCTGAGAATTTTAGATAGAAAAATGAATGGCTGGAATTTATTTGCAGAAAAAGCCATTTTTTTCTTCAAATATTTTTATTTTTAATATAGTATAGTTATAGATATAGTTATAATTAAGATCAAATAACTTAATTTTTTTTACTGGAGTTTCAATCGTCCTATTATATATATGTTTAAATTATTTGGGACTACTCCCTTTGTGCTCATCCTTAATTGAGGTTATGCAACTTTCTCTTGAATATACTTATTTCTTATTCTTCTGTGTATACTTACTCATACACTTTATCATTCTTGTTTCTATAATACTTATTTTATTTATATGTTTTTGATTTATTGGCTAGTGTTCTGCACAATATAACAATGGTTGTCTTACTGTTGTCTTATATATTAGTGAAAATTTTTTATTACACAATGCATCAGATACTATAACATTATCCTCTATTCACTGTCATATTGTATGATTGGTTTAAGATATTAAACTGCTTAATTTTCCTGATAACTTGATTACTAAATGTCATCTTCCTAATATAAGTTATTTTATCTTGAATAAATTTACACTATGTATTTTCTTTGAGTCACAAGTTAGGATGACCTAAATGATAGTGCGGTAATATTCTTTCTTTGTTGATTTTGGAGCTAAGAACAAAATAGTCGACTTTTCTTCAACTAACATCTGAGGTTGTCTCTCAAGGTATTCAATCATTCTAAACACATAAAATCACAAATTTAACTAGTACTGTCAACCATTTGAATGAAATTTTGCTCTTGAAAAGCAGAATTTTGACACTTGTGGTCAAAGAAGGTGAGGAATTATTGTCAGGTGATGTTTCAAGATGAGGGAAATACTGAAGTAAGGTGCGGCTCCTGGCAGACGTTTAGGCTGATAAAGACTTGTGAGAGGGAAACAAGATTGAATCGTCTCACATAAGAAAGAGAGTGGCGTTCTTGAGCTTTATAAGTAGATATCGTGATCAGAAATAGTAAAAGCACATTTTGAGGTAAAATCTTGAGGTTAATGATGGAAAATTCTGTGGCTAAGTGTGCCTAGGCTAGAGAAGTACTAGGATGAGTGAGCTTTTGGGAAGTATTAGTATTACAATGTAGTATTAGAGTTGACCTCTCATAGTACGATGTGATTCGAGGATGAATCAGACGGAAGCTGGTGGGCTTATGAGGCTTGTTGCCAAAGAAGACGGGGCCTAAATGCCGAGTGATGTCCCAATAGAACGAAATCACTAGAGTAAAGTGCCGCTTCTGGTAGGCTTCTAGGCCAATAAAGAATAGTAGGAAGGGCACATGAGTGAATCATTTCCATCAGAAAGAGAAGGGAGTTCCTGAGCTTTATAAGTAGATATCATGATCCCAAATAGTATAGTTGCCTTTTGGAGCAAAATCATGAGGCTAATAATGAGAAATTTTATAGTTAAGCGTGCTTGAGCTGGAGTAGTACTGAGATGGGTAATTTCCTGAGAAATACTCAAGCCATGTAGTTCTTAGAAGCTAAAGTGGACAATATCTCTATATTTGGATCATGGGATGCTACAACAATGATTTGCAAAAATTTAGTAACATAATTCTTATTTCAATATAAAAGTTTACGAACCAAGTAGGATATCGGCTGAACTGATTCAATATTGAAGTTCTCTGAAATCATAGTAGAAGTTGTACTAAGCACCTTTGAAACAGAACCATCAATGATTTAGAAAGTTTGGTTGCTAGAACAATGTGTGAAATTTTGAATGAGGTATGTATTACTGATCATGTGGTTAGAGGCTACAGAATGGACAATCCATGGACTTTTCTGTTCTCCTTTTTAAAGAAATAAAGGAATTTCTTTTTGAGCCATGGATGTTGTCATCGAGGTGGTATTA
Source organism: Apostasia ramifera (assembly GCA_019297695.1). Lineage (NCBI taxonomy): Eukaryota > Viridiplantae > Streptophyta > Magnoliopsida > Asparagales > Orchidaceae > Apostasia > Apostasia ramifera. The sequence continues at coordinate 105,484 of JAEMOT010003669.1, forward strand.
TTGGTGAGATCATTGTTTGCTGATTTTGGGCAATCAATCGTTGAAGGATTCTCAAATGCTCCTTGATGAATTGACCGATCTTTGTTGTGGAACTTTTGATTGTAGAGTGATTTCTACGACTCTCGTTTTTGCATCAGTTTCCAATATGTGGGTTTCCCATGAATATCCCAATAGATGTCATGGGTGTTACCTGCATTTTTGTAATGATCACACTTCAGTCTCCTTTTTTCTTGATTGATTATCATCAGTTTGACTGGAATCCAAAGCTGATGCTTTTGCAGTTAGAGGCTGAACGGTTGCACCCAACATGACTATTTCCGACTCTGTTCATATCTTGTAGGCTTGGCAGGGGTTTGATGTCTAAAATCCGATAACAGATTTTATCTAAATTCTTGTTGAGTGCCAAGGAACTTGTAAATTTGTTTCCTTTCACCTATCTTCTTGCATATGCAGATGCCTCTAATTACTTTTCATATAGGGCAAGATTAGCCCTTTTTCTGTGACCTCTCCTTATAAAGGGCGAGATATATCCTTGTGATTAAACACCCTCTTGATCTTAATTGAAAGAAAAAGAAAATAAAATGATGTGTACAATGAGAAAATTTGAGAACAAGCAAATTAGAGAATGATTTCCTTCACACCACGAAGATGTTTTGGCGGTTCAAGCTCGGTGAGAGTTGATTTGAGGCTTTCTTTTTATTTTCAAATGTATGAACATTTTATAGTAATAGTATTATGAGTTTTTATAAGTATTTATAAACTTTTCAAACTCTTATGACCATTTGGGAAGAAGTCAATCCAAAATAGGAAGTTAAAGTTGCTAATCACTTGAATCTGTTTGTGGATTGGATCAACAGTTCGACAAGTCATGCTGTCCAATTTTCTCTTTCGTTCATTCTTTGTTATTCACAAAAACAGATCATTTGTTCCCATGATGGAATTGATTAACCTTGATCGAATCATCCGATTTCTTGAATTAGACCATTGTTCAGTGCAAAACTTTGAACTTATTAAAATGATCTTTTTTCTTTTTATATGAGACAATATATATAATTAATATTAATATGTTGTAAAGATATTTATGATATGACAATGTTATTTTAAAACCTTTTAACTCAAATTTCTATACATCAGTGCTATTTCTATTTTGGAAAACATTTCATATCTAATAGTTTTGAATTAATTTAAATGTTCTATTAATAACATTACCTTTAGGGTCTGTTAGTAAAGTTTAATTTAACAAGGTTAAAATTAGACTTAGATAGAGATATTTTTTTATTGAAAATTGTAAATGATGTAAAATAAAGTTAATCATTATGTTGGGATATGTGAGGGATGTAATATAAAGTTAGTCATTATGCTGGGATATGTGAGGGATGTAATATAAAGTTAGTCATTATGTTGGGATATGTGAGGGATGTGATATAAGTTAGTTATTATTTTGGTAATGTGTGTAGGATATGAAATAAAGTTAATTTTTAATATTAAATTTTATGTGTGATGTAATATGCTGGTTTAAAATTAAATCAAGTTAATTTTTAACTGTCAAACAAATAGGGCCTAAGGTGTTAAATAGGACATTTCATTTTTGTTCTTTAAGTAAAAGGAATTGCACAATTGATTCTGGATTATGTTATTGCTCTATTTAATATTTGAAATTATTTTAATAATCTTCGTAACTTATAATAAATATTTTATTAAATGTCATCTTTAAGCCCAATAAATAATATATTATATAAAAATAAATTGTATTTTATTTATTTAGTTTAAGTACAATATTTGTAATTTATTTTCCATATGTTTTGCGATATTTTATTGAATATTTTTCATAATTTTTTTTTTAAAAAATTTATTTCATCTAAATGTACAAATTGAAAGCATAATATGTTATAATATTTATTTTTACTTAAAAAATATTATCATACGACAAGAACTTAGGTGCACATATCTATTTTTTATCCCAACATAAATTTTTGTTCATTTTCTTTTAAATATTACGACATACTTATGATTATATTCCCTCAAAATAATTTCGTGAAAAGTATGTCCCATTCAGTATTCACCCTAAGAGATGTGTTCTTGTTATCGTATGTGAGGTGAACACCTATGTACTCTAAGCTCGCTCCTCTTTATTTGTGATATTCTAGTGGGTCTTCATGTGTCCTTGTTAATGTATGTTGTAATCAAGCTTGGCCTTCATTTATGTTGTGAAACTTATCTATCACAAACACTAAACCAAAACATTAAATGATTGAGTTTTTTGAGTTTGTTAACCTCAAATACAATAAGAGCATCAAGGCTTTTGGGGCTAGCATAGATGGTTTAATATTGGGTAACTGTGAGATCCCCTTGTTGGAAATCAACTTAAGGACAACCTCTGAGGTGTCTTCGGTGTCAGAGTATGTCCCCTTTGTGACTTTCCAGTTTTGTTGTGTTGCCTCATAGAACATAATTTTTTCATTAGTCATGGATTTGATAGGACTTGACGTTCCCTTTTTTTTTTTTGCATTCGTGGCCTTGTACATTGAGTCTCTAGAATCAGGTTTACGGGTTGCACTCGTTAGATAATCTCTTGCTCGACTACATAACACTATAATTGAATGGAACCATTGGAGATAATTCTATCCATTCAATTTGTATCTACTGATCAAAGGAGCAACACAATTTGATCCTCCATTTGTAACAACAATAGAGGGGACTTGAGACGAGGAAGAAGAAACTATGGAGGTGAACGATGTGATTGAAAACATGGAGTATTTTTAGAATCAAAGTTGCTCTGATACGATGTAAAAACACGGATCAGCCCAAAAGAAAATAGACCTTAAACAAAAGAGGGGAAAAATCTCTTTAAAAAAGGAAACCAGAAATTGACTTGATGGATCCGGTAAACAAGCAAATCAAGTTCCTCTAAATCAGGAAAAAGAAAAAGCTAAGGCCCTGTTTGGCGCAAAGACTAAAATCAGGACCAAAATGGTACTAGTTTAAAAAACAACAACAACAATAATAATAATAAGTAAAATTTTCTAATCATTCTATATAAATTTTAATATAAAAAATATTATTTTATTTCACATATTTAATAATTTTCAATAAAAATATCAACTTTATTTCACATCCTAGACTAAAATCTGTGTAGAATGATTAGAAAATTTTATTTATTATTATTATTTTTATTGTTGTTTTTTAAACTAGTATCATTTTGGTCATGATAAGTTACAAAAGCTAACATTTGTAAAGAATAACAGTTATATTCACATATTTCTTTAATAAATACTTTTAACAACATATTGTAATGTTTTAGATTTTGGCTAGGCCTGTGATCAAATTTATGCTTCAAACATTGCTCAAACATTCTTTTGTCTGAGTAGACCGGCCTCTGTGTTGCAAAAACATGTTCAAGGACCTTTTTCGCCCTTCAGTGAAAAATATTAATATGTTGTAGCGCTTCCATGTCTATCAATAGATAACTGTCAGCTAGTTGTCTTTTGTTTGTTGAGATAGATGCTATCAAATATTGAGTTTTGTCCTTAATTTCCATTTGTTAAATGTACTAGATATGTCTTGGATATTCTCTATGGTGGATTTTTTTCTATTTCTCTAATATGCTGTTTTCTCTTTTGCATCAGTAGAAATTTTTCACTTGACCTTTTGACAACGACTGTGAATTACTGGCTCCAACTTTAGCTCTCTGCATTGTGATCACTTTGAGGCTTCATTTTGTATCTGTTTATCTAAGTTTTTTGGTATTTTGGTTTCTATTTTGACTATTAGTTTGGTGCCACTTGTGAAGAAGATTGGTGAGGAAAGGGTTCTAGAAATGTCAAACAGGCTGTGCGACAAATTGCTAAATGGCAAAGATCAGCATCGTGACATTGCTAGTATAGCCTTGAAGACTATTATTTCAGAAGTTTCTACACAAACTCTTGCTCAACGCATTCTGATATCAATTTCTCCCCATCTAATAAGCGGAATAACTGGTTCTGTAAGCTTCTATGTTCTTGCTTGTTTGCTTTATACATTGAATGCTTTAGTTATGATTTAAATCACCCCAAAGATCTATAAGGTGTTGCTTATTAGGATGAAGCTGCTGGTGTGCATGGATAGATAATGCTTTACTTCCATTTGCATTATGTTTCAAATGTTTCACCAATTTGTGTCATTTTTTATTTGAGATGCAGTGAACTTATAAATTAAGCATTTACCCGTTTTATTGTTGTAGTACCTTATTTTGTCATTCTGATCCATCATGTGTATGTTCCGAGTTATTGTTAAAAAGAAAATTGTTCAATGTCATACTGTTGCATGCTGCCTGCTTGAGTAGTTTTGCTTTGGGCGCTTATGTTAAATTTTTTTTGGAGATAGCTAGTGTTAAATTATGGCTTAGAGCTTCACAAAAAATAACTTCTGTATTTTATTTTCTTTAAGGGTTGATGCCAGTTGACATCAACTCTAATAACCAACCTTATTGCATGAATTTGGTCTGTGCTGTCTCCTACTTTTATGGAAAATTGCGGTCAATATATGCTCTGAATTTTAGAAATAGATAATTGCCATTGTTTTCGAATATAATTGGAGCCATATGCTGATTTTGGCTTCTTACCTATGGAGGTTGCCGAATTGTACTATGGAATGTAATGGCATTCACTACAAATATAGTTTTGGGGAGACTATGATTTATCATTGCTTATATTTTATTCGAAAAAAATGAGCATATTATGATTTATAAGAATTGATCTTTATGGACGCAGATTAATTATTCTCTTATAACAAAATATCAATTATTTGTAAAAATTATATTGTCATTCTAAGTGAATGTTTAACTATTTAACATTGATTACAAGTCTTAGATTTTAAGATGAAGAGCTGGAGAAGGAATAGTAAGTCGAAACAGTGCCCTTAGACTTGAAGGTGTAGTCTAAAAAATGAGAATAAAAATATATTTTTAAGATGGAGATTTTAAAACTTGGGTAGTAGGACATTCAGGGGGAAAGTGATTATATGTGAGCTCAAACAAAATGCTTCATACAATAAAATTGCTTAGTGGTGAAAGTAAGATGCATAGAATAAAAGTTGTCATGAGGACTAGTATAAGTGAAAGAATAAAAAAATTTGAGAGAAATACAAAGTGGCTCGACGAGAGTCCAAGAAAGCAGCTTATAATATAAAGATTGTGGCTTTTGAGGATATATATGAGAAGCTGGATGCTAAAGGAGTCACCATTCTTATTTTTTTTTGGCCTTCCTTTCTCTTTTTATATGGACCATTCAATAATCTAATTTTTGTTACTAAAGCTTCTATCGGCTGACAATTTATATATCTAAACCATCTAAGCTAACTCTCTTTGAGCTCATCCTCAATTGAAATCATTCCAGCCTTTTTGTAGATATTCCTGTTCATTCATCTTAGCATTAGGAGTTGTAAAATGGGTTGGCGGATCAAGTTTTACCGAAACTCGTTGACCCAACCCGAATAGCTCAACTCATACCTAACCCATTTATGAAAATGGGTCAAAATACGCTAGCCTGACCCATTTATAGAACAAATGTTGATAAATAGGTAACTTGAACCTAACTCGACTCGATTATGTACAACCCTAACTTGACCCATTTAATAAATTGGTTAAAATTCATGACTCGTAGTTGAAATTTTCGAGTCAAGTTCGAGTTGGGTCTACGAGTCAAATCATATATTTGCCACCCATACTTAGCATTCTCATTTCTACATCTATCTTATTTGTGTGTTTTTTGCTTTATTGGTCAGTATTTAGTATCATATAACATCGTTGGTCTTATAACTATTTTATAAATTTATCTCTAAGTTTGAGTGAAATTTTTTATCATAAAATATACCATATGCATTTCTCCACTATTCATCATGCTTGGATCTTGCTAATAATATGGCCGTCTATTTTATCATTATTCTGTATGATTGATCTAAGATATTTAAAATCACTTGCTCTTCTTAAAGCCTATAAAATAAAATATATAAAGAAGATAGTGTCGCAGAGATGGGGATGTTATGGTGGCTGTGTGGGTGTACACGAAAAGATGATGTGAAAATGAGTATATTTGCGAAAATATTGGACTATCTTGAATTGAGGATAACCTTAGAGAGGGTCGGTTTGATGCACCATTGAGATATTAGGGGTGTTTGCGATGACGTTTCGCCTTGGTGAGCATGAGGTGCATGGTGTGATTTGAGTCCAAGCAATGCCATAACGTATGCAATATAGTTGGATTTGCTTTTGCTTCATTTGCTTTAGAGTTACTGTTAGTATTGCTATTAAAGATATCAATATTTGTTTCAGTGTCTTCAAATTTGGTTTTAGTTGTTTGCTGATTAGTTATGGCTCTCTAAATGATAAATAGATGGATAAAGATTCATCTAACTTCTTTCTAGTCGAGTGCTGTCGAATTTATACCTCATGAATGCGATCGAACTTATTTAAGAGTACTGACTTTTAGTGCATGTTAGTGCATGTTGACTAGTATTGACTTCTATATTGAGGAGTACTTTAAAGGCCAAATTTAGCTACATTTAGGAGTACTTTAAAGGCAACCAAAATTTAGCTACATTGAGGAGTACTTTAAAGGCAACCAAAATTTCATTTTAGTGCATGTTGACTAGTATTGACTTCTATATTTAGGAGACGTTAATTTTATATAATTAAATCCGCTTTTCATGGTTCCTGCTTATACTCGATGAATATATGGAAATATCCATATCTGTTGTTTGACCAGAGAGGTTTGGAGTTGTTGGTCGCAGCGTCATACAAAGGATAAATTGATTTTTTTTAATCAATCAAAAATCAAATTATTTGATGCTAATGCTGATTTGACCGGTCATTGAGCAAGAATGAAGGGCTAGTTATGGAAAATCTTCGTCGGTTAGATAAAAGGAATCAATTTTATTTTTATTTTTTAAATTTCTTTTATTTTTAATAAATAGAGATTATATAGGCCAAATAAAATGTCCTTGTAGTTTTTGAATGAAATTTGAGTTACTCTTTGTTTATGTGTAGATTTTCTTTGGCGGATGCATCCTCCATCCGTCATTGAGACAATTGAGATGTGTTGTTGCGATAATTTGCTCGAGTTGCTGAAATTTTCCATTCCGAGGTTATTATGATGATCATTCTATATGATATTTTGTTTTATTGAGTGATTCTATTCTTCATTTTCTTCTACTAATTTCACATTTTTTTATATGATGTGTTTTGCGAGTTCTTAAATTCGGTTACTTGCCTAGATGTTTTTTCGTTACACCAAGATCGATTCACAGACTTTCTTGATTCGGTTTCGTTTTTGTAAAGGTTAAAATCGCGGTTGATTTGGATTATTTTTATTTCTTAAGATATGTTCTTGTGTTTTCTATGCCAATGTTTTCAAGAATATATGTGGCTATATTATTTCTCATTGCCTTGTATGATTTTGAACCTAACATTTTTACATATTCGCTTTTAATTATTTATGCATTTTAATTTTATTTAAAATAAAAAATTAAAATATTTGGTTTTTATATTAAAAATTTTTTCTTTGTTTTTAAATTTAAATTATTTTATTTAAAATTTAAAATCTTTTTTATTTAGATTAATTTTAAATTAGAATTTAGATTGAATTAAATTAAAGCTTTAGCAATGTGTAATAAAATCTTTGAGTCACGTTTAAATTAAGTTGAATTGCATCTAACCTATATTTTGTTCTTGTACTCCATCAAGTTCAGTATAAGGGTCTAAGTTTAAATCATGGCTATGCAAAATAGGGTTCCATGTAGTGGTCGTAGGACAGATATTCAGCGAGATAAGTTGATCGATGAGATGTTAGCACAAGTACAAGCTGCCGAATATGAATTATAAGAGTTTCGTGCACGCGTAAATTGTGGCGACAAACCTCCAAATGGGGGTTGATGCAATTGTAGAACCGAATCCACTTATGGAAAATCATGTTGCTAATGGTCATCCTTCGACACTTGACAAGTACGAGGAATTGCTCGGCCTACTTGCACATCTAGGTCATAAAGATAACCATAAGGAGCGACTGAGAGGCAGTTTTGATGCTGAGAGAGATCACCTATGAAGAGATTAGAGAGTTCCTAGTGATGCTTCACCATGAGATCGAGGGTGTACATGCTAGAACGATTCACAATGTGATCGCCACGGCAATATGAGCATGATGAAGATGATGTTAGGAGAGCTAAGGTTGATGTCTCATGTTTTGATGGGAAATTTGACTTGAACGCTTTGTTAGATTGGGTCGTAAAGATAGAGAACTTCCTTGACCGGCATAATATGTCAGAAGACCGTCATGTTCCGCTTTGTCATAATGAAACTTATCGCATTTTGGATTGGCTTTTCCTATGGAAATGCATGTTTGGGGTAGAGAGCCATTGACTACATGGGAAGAAATGAAAACCTATTTGCGAAAAAAATTTGTGCCTCAGTTGTATGAAGAGCAGATGCTGGATGAGTATCACTCATTTCAGCCAAGGGTCTTTGTCGGTACAATGATATTCTTTGAAACTTGAGACCAAATTAGATGTGATCTTGATGAAGAAGAAAGGACTCTAATAGTGTGCTTCAAGTTAAGACTAAAACCTGAAATCAAACTCGCTTTGTCCACATTCAAGTATACGACATATGATGAGTGTGAGTGCAATCTTTACTGCAGAGAGGAACTTGAGAGATGCGAGCATTAGGAGGCTTTCTATTCGCACTCTGACTGCTGAGACAAGCCAAGCCACACCCACCACTACTAAATTTACACAAGATGATAAGGGTAATGCTCCTTCTGAAGCCTGAGAAATTATGAAGAATTCTATAGGTACATGTTTTGAATGCAATTAACCTGGTCACATCCCAAGTCAATGCCCAAAACAAAGCCTGCTCATTGGTGAAGCTGACGAGGATGATTGAAGATCTAATGCTGATTATCACATTAATGGCAATAGTGTAGAAGAATGTGTATGAGATGAGTAGCCCCTTGCCATTATGCGTTGTATCTTAGCTGTGGCTGAAGATGATACGGATTAGCGTAGGACATCCACTTTTTATATCTTTTATAAATGTGGAGATTGAAAGTACAAGTCATCATTGATGGTGGCGACTGTATGAATTTTATTGCTAGATCTATTCTTGTAGCTATGATATTAAAGCCTGAGCTGCATCTTGAACCATATATGGTTGCATAGGTTGATAGAATGACTATTTTGGTAATGGAGCGTTGTCTAGTTCCGCTCAAATTTGGTCATTATAAAGACTGAGTTTGGTTTGATGTCCTTCCGATAGATGTAGCGCATGTTCTGTTAGGTAGACCCTAGCTTTATGACATAGGTGTGACTCACTTAGGAAGAAATAATGCCCATACATTTATTTTTAATGAAAAACTTTGTACGTTGACTCCAAGTAAATCACGAGCTACTAAGGTCATTGCAAAAGGGTCCAATCAATCTACTAAGTAAAAGAAATTGCTTCACAAAATTGGAAAGAAAGAAATCGAAGAAAAGGGATTTAAAGAGGGGATTGTCTATGCCTTAGTGGCTATTTAGTCAAGTTTGATAGCGGAAGGGAAACTAGTCATGCTTGAGGAGGAAAGATGTTACGTCCCGATCTACTAATACAAGACTTAGAAGTGGATGAATTAGCAAAGTCAGGGGTGACCTTAAGATTACTTTTGACACAGTAATTAAACAAACTCAGAATAATCTTAATACCAAAATAATCAATTAATAATAATAAACAACACTAAAAAAATAAACAATCTAGTTTACTGTAAGAGTTCTATTCATTTCTTTTACTAATATGGTTCTTAGAACATATGTCTAAATACAAAAATATATCATATAAAAATTTCTAAATAAAGATAATTTTCTAATATAACTCGATTTACACTCTCCTCTATGATGAGTGTGAAGAATCTGTAAATAAATAATGGGTGAGTTATTACAAACTTAGTAATCACCTGATCATATGAATATGCTCACTCAACATACAAACACATACAAGAATAGTATAATTAATACATATAGTATATTGTTCATATAATCCGTAACAAATAACTTGCTATATCTTTTGTCATAATTATATGCATAAGTAATGTTTCTTTATTTTCTGGAGGGTTCTCGATGAGTCTTGCCATATTCCGTTGCTCTCAAAACCAGGCATCTATCTCAATAAATTTTTGAGATGCCTGTCTTATATATATTACAATATGAGGTGTATATTCCAAGTCTAATTCATAAATACTTTGGAATGCTTCCTTCTGGTCTACAAGAATAGGCTCAAGTACGTTGATACCTCAATTTAGTTGTTTAAACATGTTCATCATGCTTCTATGATGATTTGAAGTTAATCTCATATCATACACATGATTTTGGACGGATATCTCAATAAATATTACAACTATCCATCGTACATAAATGTAATTTGACAAATAATATGAATAACTTGTAGATCATGACAGTAACATGCTTTGTTTTAAGCATACCATTATGTAAGGTCATATATTTAGAGCAATGATTCCATTATCAATTTTTGTCAGATTCTATAGAAATTCAGAGAATTGAATTAAATGCTATTTATTTGCAAAATAATAAAGAAAACCAATAGAAAATTAACTCATTCTAAATCATATCAATTGGATCCCCTACACTCAAATCTGAGTCAAGGTGTGTTTAAGTAGATAAAAATCACCTCATCTGCATTACTTGGTGTTAAGGAGAAGTTGACTAATGCACCTGTGTTGCGTCTCCTTGACCTCTTTAAAGCCTTCGAGGTGGCATGTGATGTTTTGGATGTTGGTATTGATGGAGTGTTAAGTCAGGAAGGTCATCCAGTTGCTTATTGAGAAACTGAATAAGGTTAAACAACGATACTCAAAGTATGATTGTGAATTTTATGTCATAGTTCAACCACTTTATGATAATGATGTCGCTACTTGTTGCCTAGTATTGAGATCACCAAGCACTTCGATATTTGAATTCAATGAAACGATTGTGTCAGGAACATGTGAAATGAGTCTCCTTTATTCAGGAGTACACTATTCAGATGTTGATAGTGGACTGGTGGATGCATTGAATAGGGTTGCACTTGCCATTAGCATGATGAAAGCTATTTTTTTGAAAATGTTATGTAGGATTACCCTATATGTCAAGATTTCAGTGAGATTTATACTACACTATCTGTGATGAGTCCTCGAACTCTTGTGAGTATATTATTCATGAAGGCTATCTATTTGGAAGCAGACAACTATGCATCCCCAACTCACTAAAAAATTTTCTGATTATATAATTACATGCTGGTAGCAGTGGTGCGACTAGACATTTCGGAACAGAAAATCATTGCACTTGCAGAAGGTTGATTCTACCGGCCTAGTCTCAAGAGAGATGTTACTTGTATTATTGCATGGTGTCGTGCTTGTCAAGTCGCTAAAGTGAAAAAGAAAAATACTTGATTATATATACCCTTTCCTATTCCTTAACCATGGGAAGGCCTTAGTATGGATTTCGTACTAGGTTTATTGCATATTGTTTATAGGCATGACACTATTCTTATTGTAGTGGAATGTTTCTTGATAATGACATTATTCTTTGCAGCAAGCAGTTGATCCATCTCTTGTTTTTGAGCTATTTATCAGAGAGGTTGTTCGCTTGCGTGTCTTAACCAAGTCTATCATGTTCGATATAGATGTCCATTTTATGAATTATTTTTGGAAAACTTTATGGGAATTAATAGGTACTAAACTTTATTTTTTATTATATTTCATCCTTAAATGACAGATAGATCGAGGTAGTAAATTGAGGTTTAGGAAATATTTTAAGATGCCTTGCCAGTGCATGCATTTCGAGTTAGGATTTGTATTTACCAATGGCTAAATTTGCGTATAATAGTTCAGTTAATAATTTAACAGGTATTAGTCCATTTGATATTATCATGCATTTCGAGTTAGGATTTGTATTTACCAATGGCTAAATTTGCGTATAATAGTTCAATTAATAATTCAACAGGTATTAGTCCATTTGATATTACCATAGGGTATAGGCTACATAAACCAATTGATTTATTAAATCTTCCCCCATCATATAAGGTAAAGTGAATTTGCAGAAATATTTGTGCAGCTTATACATGAGATTCATGGTCACATATACAGGGAATTTATAATAGTATATGAAGGATATGAGATTGCCGCAGATTTACATAAACGCTCTCAAGAGTATTCTGAGGGAGATATGCTCATAGTTTGGATACATCCTGCGAGATTCTCATCAGAAATTTTCATGAAATTGGCTTCTAAAAAAAGGAGACATTTCAGGTGATTCGACGCATTTGGTCACATGCATGTGAGCTCAACATTCCAGAGGATATCGGTTTAGTTTTGTATTCAATATGATTGACTTGATGAAATTTATTGAACCACTTGCAATGTCTTTGGACTCTTTCTTCTCACTCCTTCCCCTTGGACTTGTCCAACGATATGATTGGTGTTGATGTTATGCCTCCACATATAGATACTATGCGTGGTTTAATAGAGGAACCAGATTTTCAAGTCAGAAATATGGGTTGTCAGTCAACTCATTTATATCAGATTGATTTCAGTTCAATTTAAAATTCAATTTGATTTTCGTTCAACTTTGATCTTCAAGCCATATTAACAACACTATTCATGGTGAAGCCACATATTGAAATAATGATATATTTGAAATTGGCATGAAATCAAGATGTTTGGTGTGCTCAATGATTTTGTTTGGTATTACAAAGTGAGTGGCACCTTTAGAATGCAACTGTTACCAAAGAATAAACTATATAATAATCGTGAAAATTCAAAGTCCAGAAATTTTAAACCAATTTAAAATCCATTGTGAATTGGATAGTAAATTAGAATTTACCGATAAATCAGATTTAAGGTACCAAGGATTTAAATAGTTGTGATCGATTAAAATTCAGATCTTTCAGTTTGTTCCCAATTGAAAGATCTAATCAATAAATAATCTCAATTGAAATCAGTTAATAAGCATAAATCCGATCTCGTGCATATCATAGCATACATTGGACATTCAACCACATTAGCATACGGTACATTATGCATTTCTTGAAATTCTTTATCTGACTTTGGACATTGCTGCGAAGCATGTTTAAAATGCTGAGCTAGAGGCGTATTGATAGTTTTGGCATTCTTCATATTGAATTTTGCCAATGCATTCTCTATGTAATTTTTTTTAGACAACCATAGCTTATCTTCATGATGATCTCGATGAATCTCCATACCTAGAATATTTTTAGCACTGCCTAGGTTCTTCATCACAATTCTGAACTGAGCACTCTTTTCAGCTCACTAATCTCATGCATATGTTTGCAAGCCATGAGCATATCATCAACATAGAGCATTAGCAGAATAATAGAATCATCACTAAGAAAACGAAAATAGACACAACTATCAAATTTGTTTTTTATGTAACTATTTGTTATCATAAAGGTATCAAACCTTTTATACCACTGACGTGGAGCCTGCTTTAACCCATAAAGCATGGAGACATTCGGAGCGTTTGCATTGACATTATGCCTTGGTTGGCATGAAGTGCATGTGTGGTGTTGATGCCAAGAAATGGCATAATTTATCCAATATAGTTAGATTTGCTTCTGTGTCATTAGCTTTGGAGCCCTCGTCTGTATTATTTTCAAAGTTGTCATCAATATTTTTTTCAGTCATGGCCAGATTTAGTTCCAGCCATGTGCTCATTAGTTTTGGCCTTATGAGCGACAATGGATGGATAAGGATTCATCTAACTTCATCCTAGTTGAATGCACCAATTTAGACCCTACGAATGTGATTGAAGTTAGTTATGAAGACCTAGGGCCAGATTTGACTACATTAGAGGAGTGCTTACTTTGAAGGCAACAAAAATTTATTTTAGTCCACATTGACAACTATTTGACCTCTATATTAATGAGACTTTAATTTTATCATAAAATTAAATCCAATTTTATGGTTCAAGTTTATACCCGACGAAGATATGGCGGGATTTATATTTGGTGTTTGACCAGAGAGATTTGGAGTTGTTGATGACGGCATCATAAAGAGGATAAGTTAGTTTTTTTAAATTAGTCAAAAATTAAATTATTTAATTCTTAATCAATTTAAATTTGACTTGTCATCAAGCAAGAAAGATGGCTGGTTATGTAAAGCTTCGATCCTATAGGGGGAATCAATTTTCTTTTCTTAATATCTTTTATGTTAATTTATCCTTTTTATGATTTTATCCATGCATGGATTTTCTTTGGTTGATATGCCTTCCATAAACGTTGTGTCGATTCGCTGTGGTTCTTACGATCTTCTAGTTTTAAATCATTGTGATGATCTTCCTATCTGTTTTTAATTTTATTGAGTGCTTCTATTCTTCTACTTTTGAATGTTTGTTTACATGAAGTATTTTACGAGTTCTTAAATTTAATTAAATACGTGGATGTCTTCTTTGTTATATTATGACCAATTTAGATTTTCTTTATTCGACTTCTTGTTTTTCTTAAGATATATTGTTGGGTTTTAGGGTTTAGAGTTTGGCAATTTAATAAATAATGACTTTCTAAAGTTTCCCCAGAAGTTTTAGATTAAAAAAGTTTTCTTTATTTTAGATTTAATAAGTTTATTTAAAATTTAAAACTATTTTGTTTATTTAGATTAAGTTTAAATTAGAATTTAGATAGGATTAAATCAATGTTTCTGCAACTCCTCACATTTAAATTAAGTTCAACTGCTTCCAACCAGTTTTTTCTACTTGTACCCCATTACGACTCAGATGATTTGGACAAATAAATCTTTGGCTGATAAAGCCTCTATTGAGGATACTTAAGTTATTAGATCTTGCCCATGTAAAAAATGAAAGAGGAAGATGAAAAAAGACATGACAAGATATTATAAGAAATGAACTTGCATACTTGGTGCTAAATGAGGAATTACTATTTGATAAAGTGTAATGGAAACAAATGATTCATGTTACTTACTCCATTTAGTGGGATAAAAGCTTGTTTATTGTTGTTGTTGTTGCGATGATGTGTAGAACATTGTAACTACTCTTTTGGAAAAATCCTCAAGATCTTCTGGGAACTTGTAGTGCTTTGTTTTGTATTTTATTTTACTTTTAAGCTCTATTGTGGGTGTTTTTTGTGTATAGTATAAAATAAACTAATCCTAGCATCTGATTTCTTTCGAGAAGTATTATAAGCTTATACTGTTTACAACTTTTGTAAGTCTATTTTTAGTTGAATTGGTTCTCTTTTGAGCAAATATTTCTTGGAATTACTATGAAATTGTGTTGTTTTCAAACTGTTTTAACTTCGATCAGTTGGATTTGATTGTTGGATATCCCCCTTCGAATTTGATTGTTGGCCTATCCTTTACTTCACCGGAATATCGACCCCTTAACTCGGATCTAGGCTTTGAGAAAACTCAAATATAATTTCATTCATCAAATGCTATTCTCTTTTACAATGCAAGACGACCTCTTTATATAGAGAGATCTCATATAGAAATTTGAAAATACAATATTAAATGCAGGAAATAAAATACCAAATAAATAAAAGTAAATATGAAACTAATTCTATTACAATAAAATAAAATCAGCTCCAAATGTGGTGAGTCTCCAAATCTTCCAGATATGCTCTGAATTAAATCAAATCAAAATAAAGTTAATATGAAAATCTCTAATAGCTCTAATTAATTTGAATTTGAATTTTGATTCAGCATATGACGTCATCCTAGCCATCCAATTCGATGCTGATATGTGTCCCCACTACACTTGGGGCAGTTGTAAGGGGAACTATAAGATGTTATCTAATGCCAAATTTAATTCACGAGATTTTTTTGCTGGAAAGTTGACTTTCATTTCAATTGCACTAAATTAAATGAAAAAGGCTTTAGTATTTTTGATGGAGTCAAATTGATTTTGTTTAAAATTTTGCTGATGATTATAATTAACAGCACGCCAAATTACAAGCTTACTTGAATGATAGTCACTTAGGTATGGCTCTTATAACATTTTTAGCTTGTGCATACTTAACATCCCTTATAATGCCTACTTTATTTTTCTCTCAAATTTTCATGAGGCCCTGTTTGTCAACTGACTAAAAAAATGGTTTATTTTAGTCATAACTAAAATCTTAAATTTATTTTAAAAAAAACTTTAAAAATTATTTTATATTTCATCTTACACAAATTTCAACATTAAATAATCACTTTAGTTCACATCCAACAAAATTTTTAATATAACTAACTCACTTTGTTTCACATCATACACATTTTTTTAAAAATTTTCACAAAAATTTTTCAAATCATCTTTTTTTCCTCCAACCAAAGAGAGCTTGAGGGTGTCGAGCTTCTTTAATTTGATATTTTGGAAGAAACAACTATACTTCAAAATAATGTTGGACAATTGTTGTCTTCATAAACTTCAATTTCTTATACAATGTCACTACATTTTTGGGATGTTATGGGTCAGATGGTTTACTCAAACTCAGTTTCCTCTTTTTGTTCCTTGTAGGGAAAAAGTATTGAAATTAAGTGTGAAAGCCTTGATATCTTATGTGATTTACTGCATAGATTTGGCAATTTGATGAGTAAAGACCATGCTGATCTTCTGGGGGCACTTCTATCCCAACTGAATGTCAATCAGGCCAGTGTAAGGAAGAAGACAGTTTCTTGTATTGGTGAGAATGATGTCTTTGATCTATCCCCATAATGTAGTTGTATTTGCTTTTAATTTGTTGATTACATTTGTATGCAACCTTTTTTTGTCAATCCTTATGAAAATTTCACACAGTGCTAACCTTTTGCATACATTAAAGCTTCTCTATCCTCGTGTCTGTCTGATGATCTATTGGCAAAGGCAACTGCTGAAGTAGTGCAGCTGCTGAAAAGCATTTCAAAGCCAGAAATAACTCGAACAAATATCCAGATGATAGGAGCGATTAGGTAAGTGAAATTCGACAAGTTAAGCATCTTTATTCTTATGGATGTCATTTCTCTTGTAAGAATATTTGTTTAAGTCCTTTGAGTTGTTCTTATACCCTTGTATGCATCCAATCCGTATATGCCTTCATTAATTGAAAAAATGAACTACTGAATTCTGGTGAGGTTGTGTATCCTTAATCTGCATATGCTCTGATGCAATCCTGCATGAAAGCAACCCAGCATAGTATTTTGACTTCTTGTATATATGAGGTTGAGTTTCAATCATATTTGATAGGACTATGTTAAACAAAAATGAGATGCACTGTCATGTTATTTATCTGGTTGAAGGTGAAGATTCGTGTTCTGGAACATTATCATGAAAATCAAAAGCTTCTTTAATTTGAGGCTTTTTTTTTTCTTTTTGAGGCATCTTATATTTCGTGTATAGGTTCAAATATTTTTGTAGTCCTTCAGCTTCACTATGACTTTTGTTGAGAATCTCCTTAACCATTTCTGAATATTTTGTTTCAGTCGATCTGTTGGTTATCGGTTTGGGGTTTATCTGCGAGAGACTGTTCCTTTGCTCATCCGATATTGCACAATTGCCTCTGAAGCTGATGAAGAGCTGCGTGAGTACAGTCTACAGGTATTGCAGTGCTATAGCAATTAATTAATATATTTTACTGTACGTTTTGATATAGTAGTCAGTCTGAACCATGATTTTTTTTTAGGCATTGGAGAGTTTTCTACTGAGGTGTCCTAGAGACATATCTCCATACTGTGATGATATCTTAAATCTTACTTTGTCATATTTAAGCTATGATCCTAATTTCACGGATAGCATGGATGAGGATACAGATGTTGAGGGTGCTGATGAGGAAGATGATGAGTATGTTATTGAAGTTTTATACTGATTTAGATCCACAAAAACATCTATTCGGATATCATTATTCACGAGATTAAAATGTACTAGTTAAAAAAAATGATTATAAGCATTTATGCAGTGAAAGTGTGAATGAATACACTGACGATGAGGATTGCAGCTGGAAAGTTCGAAGAGCTGCCGCAAAATGCTTAGCAGCCATTATTATTTCACGACCGGAGATGCTCTCAAAGATGTACTTGGAGGCATGTTGGTTTTCCTTATGTCTATTCTTCTGTCAACTACTATAATATGAATGGGAGAGACAAAAATATACAAATGTGGCAATTAAAGCTGTAATTCTATAGTTTTTTTTTTGAAAACTATTCTATAGTTTTTTGATGCACTGTTCTCTGAGCTGTTGACATACCTGTGGGAATTGTAGCTTAAGATGTCCTCTGCTTTGATCGGCCAATGTTCTGCTGTTTGAATTGTTCATATCCTCTACCATATGCAGGCATGCCCAAAGCTGATAGAAAGGTTTCGAGAAAGAGAAGAAAATGTAAAGGTAGTGTAAAATGTGTTGATATTGACTATTATAAAAATGTACAAGCACTGTAAAGCCTCCTGCTGTTAATTATTTTAAAATGGTTGGTTGGTAATCTAATTCTTGCTTTTTATATCACATAGATGGATGTATTTAACACATTTATTGAGTTGCTAAGGCAGACTGGAAATGTAAAGAAGGGGCAGATTGAATATGACAAGTCAAGGTATGTAGTTTTCCAGTTTTGCCCACATGAACTTGCATCATCTCATCTTCATTATTGCCAAGTTTCAGGCAAAAGGCAAAATATGTTGGCCTAGTAGGTAAAAAGGAACATTACAATGTTAATAATTCATGTAACTCCAAAAATTTATCACCTTTCCTTTCTTTCTTCCCAATTTTGCCTTTAAAGTAGTTGGAATTATTTATGAATTCAATTTCCCAAGCAGTCTGTATCATAACCTTAGATTTCATTTATTGCTCCCATGACTCTGGACTCTTGTGCTCAGAACATCTCAGCCATGTAGTATAGTTGAATCTATCGGTATCATTCTTGAGTTGATCATGCCTTAGCTATATGGTTAGATTGATGTATTGGGTTAGTTGAATCTACTCTACATCGAGTATGTTTTAGTGATAGTTTATTCTTTTTGATATTTGTTATTGAGCCTGTTCTGTTAATTTGGTTTGCCATGTTATTTTCTGAGTCTGCATTAGTACCAACAGTTATGGTTTGAGAATTATCATTATTTTAAACTATGTAATTCCACAAAAAGGGGTATTCACTTATGCACTAAAGTTGAAGGTTAATATTCGAGGCCTTGGGTGGCAATTCCTAAGCACTTAAATGTAATGTTTTCCCCAACCTTTTCCTCGTTTTTCTCTTTAAATCAAACCCCCTTCTCCTATCATTATGGTTTCATGCATTCCCAATTTATTCCCTTTTTTTTTCTTGCATAAGATTGATGTCCCCACCCCTCTCCCTCTCTCCAAATCACGAAATATCGCGGCAAATGCCCACCCAATCCCTTTCTGTCAAATCAAATGTATTCATGGGTTGATCTATACTCTTCCTGAAACATGTTGTATGCCATTGAGGATGTTGCACTAATCATTGGGGAGGGGCATGCCCCTCTCCAAAGTAAAGTTGCAGAAATTTTCTCTTGATATTTAAGTTGGATCTATTTGATTGATTGGCTGGTTAGTTCATTTCTTGATTGTTGTGTATTTTATTCTCAAATCTTTCTTGCCCTATTATGTGAATATATGCTATTTTACTGCTGATCTTATGGATCGTAGCATTTTCCATGTTGTCACGCATCACCTAGCATAGATATTGATTGTTGGTGGTCTTCATAATGTTTCTTTTTACCTTTTCTACTGCTAAGTTTTGTATGTCATGCTTACATTCTAACTGCAAATTAAAACTAAACATAATAAATAGCATGGATAGCGATTGTTCAAATGTGGACTAGGTCTCAAGTCTTTTGTGAAAAAATCTTTTCCTCCTATGGTTCCTATAATGCCAGTTGGACTTGGATATTTCATTCTGACCGTACTGTTTGTGTTAGTCCGAGATACTGAATTCCTTATATATCCTTTGCTTGTTGAATGCCTATCCTTGTCTTAACCAAGATTTCACTGACCTGCATTAAACAATATTTGATCTATGATCATTTGATTTTAATATTCTGAAATTAGATGAACACAAACAAGAAACACTATCAACTATTTGTTGCAAGCTTTTGTATCAGATTGTTTAACCGAAACCGTTTCTGCAAATAATCATCTAGCATTCATAAAAAAGTCATTCTTATGAATACTACCAAAATAAACTAGATAGGAATATTTTAATGATATCAAATGTTACTAGATTTGGCCTCTAATTTTTTATGTTAATTAAACCTATTTTAAGAAGTCATTATAAAGTCCTTATGCTTAATAATGCAATAAATACATAGCTTTGTTTAACACTTAGTATATTGTCGAGTTTTAAGTTATGATGCACTAATACTTTATGAAGCCTAATGTATCCGTATTATATCCCTATCAGATATCGATACTCCTCAATACTCTACTAATACTTATCTGATAAGTCTCATGGTGTATCAAATTTTATTTTTATTTTAAAAAATCTAAATACTTGTTTGATACATCTTGATATTTCTAATTAGAGAAAAATATTTGAACAGTCAATCCGGCTCACACGATAAAAAATAAAGAAAAATCACATACATAAAATACAACTCATATATAGACTCGAACGTTAAAGTTGGGAGAACGATACTTTGTGCTCACGTAATTGAGATAGCAGAGAGCTTCACGCACAATAGTTTTTGGTAGCAAAAATAGATTTGGTATTTGCAAGCTGCTGCATTCTTTTTAGCTGATCAATTTTCAATCTTATAGATATTAGTCACGCTATTTTTTCTACCTCAATCGATACATTATCTTTCCTTCTGTTAAATATTGATCATATTTTTTCTTTATCTTAATCAAACTCATATTACCAAAGGAATATGACTTTAGTCTTTTCTGTTTAATCTATTTATTGAGTCAAAGATTCAATTAAAGAAGAGTATGGATCTACTTTAATTAGATCAATATATCTGAGTTCAGGTCAGAGCATTTATATTATTATCAATTGTTTCTCGTTAGCATCGAGTTAATTAATTTGGGGCAGTTTTAAATTGAAATTGAATCTAATCTACTGATATATATATTTAAACTCTCATCTTCATTAGATAATTGTTGAAAAGTGGGCAAGTAATTAAACAATCTTTTTAACATTATTTTAAATTTAAGAGTTTTTGAAATTCAATAGTTGTTTTAGGATGTTTTTATTTTGTTCAAGTTGGATTGTTCATAATATTGTTTTTAGTAATATTAAAAAATATTTTAAAAAATGTAATTAATTTGATGAAAGTTTAAAAGATGCTTATAAAATTTATATTAACATGGTGTTACGTTGATCTGCCTTATGAGCCGCACCTTTAATATGGAAATATGATGCACTATACACGCACATATATAACTACAGTATTCAGATGTATTTGTATTTATTTTTTTTAGTTTGTCGTACCGCTGTATCGCATATTATCCGTAGTGCCTTATCATACTCGTGCTTTATAGGTTTTAAGTGAGTCCATTCATGAACATAAATGAGCATTTTATGAATGTAAACAAGTTGAGCACGTACTTGTTCATGTTTTTTTATTTACTCTGAGTGATTGGCTATCTTTCAAGCTTTCTACTGTACTCAACAAGTAGACATAATCGAGCTTTCATTGAGCCATAACAGTGATTAACATGTTGAATGATTTGTTCATTTTAAACCCCTAAATGGTGTTGATTGGTAATTGTGTGGTTAAGTGGGACAACTGGTTTCTGTTCTGCTAGGTACCATGATGGTGCTTTATAAATGAGGAAAGGACAATTGAAAGGAGTGATGATTGATTATAATAGCTGTTTAATCTAAAGCAGTTCTCTTTTTATCCATTTTGTCACTGATCTTGAAATTTTTATTTTATCTTCGATGATACATTCTGGGATCTTGAGACATCTATGACAGTTTTCTATTCATTTTCTTTTTCTTTTTTTGTTCTATTTTATAGATTACACAATGGTCTAGAGTAGGCTATATTTTGTTTGCAAGGCCTTTATTTATGGTCTGGTTGGTCCCTATACTTTCTTGGGCATGTCTTAGACTAAAATGCGTACTTGATTAAGAAAATAACAACAACTATAATAATAAATAGATTTATTTCACATTCTCTATTATTTATAATAAGATTATCAGTTTTATTTTACATCTTGCACAAATTTCAATTTGAATAATTAATTTTATTTCACGTCATACGTATATCTCAAGACAAGTTTAAAATTTTCATGGCATACCCAAAATAGACTAAATGCCAAACAGGTTCTTATTCTCAAATATCATTGTTGAATTTCTGGGATATTTGTGGTTGGTTGGCCACAGACATGATGGATTTTGAAATGGGAATGGATGCTGCCAGGTGCCTAATGCATATTTTTTTGCAATTTTCACTTGGATGCCACTTTGGGTAGTCTTTCCTTATAACTATCAGTTCTTGATACTATTTCATATTGCATCTCTGCTTTACAATCTAGTATTTTACATAAAAAAGGTTTTAGTATGCTTGAGCAAAATTTTGATTCTGAGAAGATATAAATTTAATGCATTTTTTTTCTTTCCTATATTCATTTATTCTCTGTGAAACATACCACTGGAACTTTTTATGAAATAAAGTCTGCTTTTGGGAAAATGATTTCATCTTTATTTGATTGAAAGTTTTACCTTGGAAATGTAAGAGTTGAGGAGAAACGTCTTCTAGGTCTATTGTTTACTAAATATTATATACATTTCACATGGTATTATTGATTTTATATTATTGGTTTGCAACATCCAAAAAGAAATGAGTATATTCGTAAGAAAATTTGGAGTAGCCTCAGTTGATAAATTTAGAGAGTTTACTTAGATGATTTAAACATATAAATTGTAAGCTGATAGAAGCTAAATTAAGGAGAGTTGAGTTATTAGATCTTGCCCATCTAAATAGGAAAAAGGACGAAAAAAGTATGACAAAAATTATAGAGATGAACTTATATATTTGGAGTTAAATAAAGTTTAGTTTTTTAATAGAATGCAATGAAAATAAAAGATTCATGTAGTCGATTCCACCTAGTAAAATGAAGGCTTTGTCATTGTTGTTGTTGTGGATTGCAATATCCAAGATTTTAGTTAGAGTTCAATAATGTCCAAGCCTTAAATTTTTCTTTTTTGGCGAATTTCATAGACACTATTAGTCTTTGTGAAGCAGTGATTAATCTCCTATTTTAAATATTTCAGGTAAGGCCCCATATTTTAATGTGAGTAAACACAACAACACATCTTTGTAGGGGTTGAATTGTTGCGTTTGTGTGAATTTAGTGGGTCTGGCTATTATATTCAAGAATTTGGGATAGGATATGAATTTAACCATGATGGATCTGTGGTGGAAACACGGATCAACATTGAATTGGACGGTCAGGATGATGCCATATGCTGAATCAAAATTCTAATTTAAATTAGTTAGAGCTATTGAAGATTTTTATATTAGCTTTATTTAGATTTGATTTGATTCAGAGTAGATTTGGGAGATTTGAAGACTCGTTATATTTGGATTTGATTTTATTTTATTGTAATAAAATTAGTTTTATATTTACTTTCATTTATTTGACATTTTATTTATTGCATTTAATGTTGTATTTTTAAATTTTTTCGTGAGATCTCTTTATATAAAATGGTCACCTTATATTGTAATAGTAAGTAACATTTGATGAATGAAATTACATTTGAGTTTTCTCGAGGCCAAGATTCGAGTTAAGTGGTCAATATTTTACTGAAGAAAAGGGTAGGGTTAGCCTTTGATGGGAATCCTCAAATTAGCCAGTTATTTACTTCTCAAAAGAAAAAAATCTCCTTCATCTGTTGCTCTCTCTCCCTCTCTCTGGATCATCACCGAGCGCCTCTAGTACTTTGTGCACTCACCCACTTTCGAAGCTCGCCCTGACGCCTGTTGCCTCCTCTTTCCTCTCTTATAACAAGCGCCCACCTCCGTTGCGTGCTGCTTCGCCGACCAGCTCGCCACTTCGCCCGAGAAATGTGCCACTCAAGCCGCCTACCTTAGCTACATTGCTACTACTTAAATTTATCATTTACTACTTGAATTTTTTTGGCTAAGGTATAATTTTTTTCTGAATTAAATTAATTTGATTATTTGATTTTAATATAAAATTATTCTCTTGACTTGGATTATTCATTTTATTCTAATTGCGCGACTCGATATTTACTTGAGCGATAATTACTGTTGGATTTAAGTGTGAGACATCTGTCCTGAATTCCTGAACCTTAGATCTAATTTATTGAATTTAAATTGACGCCCTAATCTAATTTGATAAATTCTTATTTATCAAACGATCTAATTTAATTTTAATTTGGATTGAAGAATCTTATTTATCATATAATTTATTTAGAAATTTTTTTATATTTAATTAAAAATAATTTGCTAATTAATTTCGCTGAATATAAATATAATTTTTTTTTTGTCCCACATCAATCTGTATGATGGTCTAACTGTAATTCCAGGGATCTACTTGTAACGTAAAGACAATGTAGTTATTGTGAGTAATTCATAGAATCTTTTGATTATATTCTGTTTTACTGCAACCTGCATATCTTATAAAAAAAAGTTTTTCGCAACTGTTCAACAATTCTCATTACTTAAAAATTTTCTTTTAGTGGTGCTGAAAATCGATTTTGCCTCGCACTTGTAGTACACCCCATACCTTTAATTCTCTGGTTGTAGGTCGTCATAAATTTTGTCCCACATGAAATTATCCAAAAGCATTTTTTTTCTATTTAAGTGTGTAGATGGTCTCCAAAATCTAACGTATGTTCTATAAATATGACTGAATAGTTAAATTTGATGATAAGTTATTTTGATGACCCTAGCCTCAGTTATTGTGATTATAACAGTGTCAAATTTTTAGATATTCGCATGTTCCTTTTCCTTTTTTGCAGCCCTCAATTTTTATTGAAACATGAGGTGCCAAAGATTGTTAGATCAGTAAACAGGCAGTTACGTGAAAAATCGATCAAGACAAAGGTGAGATTGCTAGTTCAGACATAGTATCAAAGGAGCAGTGAATCAAAAGAAGTTGTTCTGTTCTTCTTTATTCAGGTTGGAGCTTTTTCAGTTTTGAAGGAGCTCGTCGTTGTTTTACCAGAATGCCTAACCGATCATATTGGAACCTTAGTGATTGGAATTGAAAAGGCTTTGAATGTGAGTGATGTGACATTTATTTGCAGCTGTGGTTCTTTTGCATCAAATCATTTCATCTTTCTGCTCTTATAATCTAATGCAGGATAGATCATCTTCCTCAAATTTGAAGATTGAGGCCCTGACCTTTACTAGATTAGTTTTTGCTTCACATTCACCTTCTGCTTTTCATCCTTACGTTCAGGTTTGCCGTAAACCTGCACTTTTAGCTGTTGTAATATGAATGTAATGCTTTTTATGTACTTCATTGTACCTCATTGTACCACTTTATGAAAAAAATTTCATGCTTGTTTAACCATTCATGTTTTTGTATATATGTTCTTCATAATTGATTTGTGGGTCTAGTTTCCCCATAGTTGAGACAATTATAAGTTTTCTTTTTTCTAGTGCTATTGATTGCATAGATGCATTTCATTATTTTTGTATATATGTGATATTTTAGTCATCATTCCACGAAATCTGTCTCCCTTTCTCCCTCTCTCTCTTTCCCTCGCCCTCGCGCTCGCCACCTGATTTATGCAGGGATAACATCCTCTGTGTTAATTTTTTGCGTTGCGGTTACTTATGGTGGATTTCTATCATTTCACCCCAAGCTTTTTTGTCATTATGGTTTTGTTGCTGTTCATAGAAGGGATATTTTTATTTCTTTGTGATGCTCTAGGAATTCTTACTAGAAATTTGTCTCAGGATCTTTTAAGTCCCATATTATCAGCTGTTGCTGAGAGATACTACAAAGTCACTGCAGAGGCTTTACGTGTTTGTGGAGAACTGGTCCATGTTCTTCGTCCAACATTCGAGGTGATTCAGTGACTTCTTATGTGCAATCACTTGGTCATACTTTAGCTAGTCTTGAGATGAATTTGGTAATGCAGACATGCGCTTTCCACTTTGTATCTTATGTGAATCCAATCTACAAGGCCATCTTGGCTCGATTAGCTAATCAAGATCAGGATCAGGTGAGGGTAAAAAGTGAATTTCTGGTGAATTAAAATTCAATTTTGATTTTGTTTATGTAACAATAAATCATTGCAGGAGGTTAAAGAGTGTGCTATATCTTGTATGAGCCTTGTCATTTCAACTTTTGGTGATAATCTTCAACATGATTTGCCTTGTTGCCTTCCTATCCTGGTTGATCGTATGGGGAATGAAATAACCCGACTTACAACTGTGAAGGTCTGCTTCATGTTTTATATGAATGTTTCCTAGCTAGACATTTTATGGGTAACATCCTATGTTATACATATTATTTACTAGATAATTCCTTGATGTTAGGACAATTTGGTTTCTTACATGGTGCATGATGACATGTTTTTATTGCAGTAAACTGATTTTGTCTTCAGTCATCTTTCATCATAGACTCTGGGCCTACTTGTTTAACCTGTTTAAAATTAACCTGGTTAACTTTACACTTGCATGTCACATTACCCATAAAATTTAATATTTAAAATTAACTATATTTTGCATCATATATATAATTCAAAATAAAAAATTAACTTTATTTCACATCCTACATACATACTGAATAATAACTAATTTATATCACATCTTTCACACATCTCAATATAGTAACTAACTTTATTTCACATCATTCATAATTTTTAATAAAAAAAATCTTCATCCAACTTTAACTTTAATCTTGTTAAAATTAACCATTGCAAACAAACAGGCCTCTCGTGTTTCTCTCGCCCACCTCTTTTGGTCCTGCTTTGGATCCATAGATATCATCTGCATCCATAAAAATAACTATAATCATACATCTGCACAACCAACATAACCTTTGCCTTGTCGTCCACTTTTATCTCAATTAGTGGAGGTTTTGAATGAACTGTGATATCTATTGTGGAAGAGTAATTTAGAGGTACCTTATCTAGTAAATTGATAAGTGGCATTTGCAAAAATGAAAGGCTTTTTTTTGGATTTTTTGTATAAAAATTAAAGCTTTTATTTGCTAGAATCGAGTTCTGTCTAGTTTTGAGGATGGCTAGGTATTTATTTATGGGCGTTCTAGAAGATGCATTCTCTAAACTGGAGTCATTAGAGTTAATTAAACCTTTCAGTTATTCAAAGCTTAGAATTAATCAAACCTTTCATTATAATTAATAGCTGTAGAATGAAGGAGGCGTAAAGCTTGATCAAGAAAGTGTGAAGCATATTATCACTTACAAAAATGCGTCTTCAGAAAAATAGGTCAACTATTTCCTTGTGAGGAAATGAGATTGCTTCAATTATGAAGATTGTAAGGTTATTCAAAGTGAATACTTGGCTACCCAATATCGGTTTATGGCCTTAAATTTTTAGAGAAGAAATAGTAAGTTGAAATAGTACCCTCAGACTTGATGGTGGAATCTAAACAATAATAGTAAAAATATCTTTAAGATAATGGTTTTAGAACTTAGGCAGTGGGACATTGGGGGGAAAATTGCTAACTGCATCTACAAGCTAGCGAAGGATGTGTGGGAGAAACTAATAAAAATGCTCTAACCAATAAAAATACTAGGTCATTAAAAGATATGTTGGAAAAGCTTAAAGAGATGGTTTAATACTTTATTATAAAAATTAGTATAAATGCAATAATCAAGAGAATTAAGTGAAATATAAAGTGATTCAATGAGAGTCTAAAAAGTTATCTATAATGTAAAGAATATGGCTTTCGAAGATATATATATATATATATATATATATATATATATATATATATATAAAGTTGGACACTAAAGAAGGAGAAATATATACAAGCTTGCTAAAATAGAAATAGAAAAATCAAAGACTTGATTCAAGTAAAATGCATTAAAAATGTGAACCAAAAAGGATATTCAATATAAATGGAAGAATACTTTCAAAAACGTTTCAATGACGGATGTGACAATATGTTTGATCTTTGTAAATTTTGTATCCAAAAGGAAAATAAAAATTGTTTTTACATTCGACATATCAGTGGAGTTGAAGTTTGGGAGGCTTTATGGAAGGTGAATTGTAATAAAGTCGTAGAACTAGAGATAACATTCCGATTAATGTTTATAAATGTATGGGAGGTGAAGTTTCTTAGCTTATTAATGTGCGCTTTGCGGAATAAGTGTCGAGTAGTGTACCGAATTGATTCGACCTAGTCGTGGAAACCCATTGAGATAGATTTGAAATAAATTTTTGCTTTAAAGGAGTTAGTTTTAAGACTTTAGAGTTTTGGGGGTCGAAGACTTCCTACAATCGTAAGCCTCCATAGTTAATTACCTATTTTCTCATCGAATAACGAAATTTTTTATTAAGTGGAGAATCAACGTAGCCAAGCCCAACGAATTGTTGTGGTTAGATGGTGTGATGGGGAAAAGAATAGAGGAGGAGCCCTATTAAGATCCCATCGTTCCATTGTTGAGGGCTCAATCGCGGTCTTGATCCTTTTAAGCCTCTCGATTAAGAAGCTATAACGTGGTCCGTTGGAGCCATGGTTTCCCTCCTCTAGGGATATTCCAATGAATCAGGAGAGTACAGAGCAAATGTCCCTAGTGTATTGACTTCAACAAACCCGGTCAACTCAGACTTCCTTTACTGATTTTACTTAGTCAAGGAATTGGGTTTACCCACTTGTAAGCATTTCTAAACTTCTCCTTACCCTTCTCAATGAGCTTGCAAGATAGCGCATCAAGGGTATGGAAGCATGCTATCAAGGGATAGGCATTATAAATCTAATGAAGACCTTAGGTGTAGTCGACTCCTTGTGGACTTAAGCTATGTAGGAAAGAGCATAGAAAGGGCATTGGAGTCTATTATTACAAAGATTTGGAATGGCGTATTGAGGACGTGGAATTCTACCATTGTTTAATTTGTGGCTACATATTTGGAGGCGTGCGAGCTTGTTGCCAAGGATTGGATTTGTGATAGCGTATCAAGGTCAAAAGAGCCTGCTATGAGATATTTGATTGGGGATTTGAGTTGAAATTTGAATTTCGATTTGATTTTACTTGATTTGGGTATTTGATTTGGAATTTTGGTTTGTATTGAGTATTTGATTTGAATTTGGATTTGATTTGATTTTGATTTGATTTGGGATAGGGAATTCGACTAAGGATTGTGAGGATCCACTAGGAATTTCTTTTGGGACGATTTCCTATTTTGAAGTTTGCACTTCGGAATGCTCCACTAGAGATATTTCTTTTTTGAGCTTTGGCAATACCCACAGGGGATGGTGGGATTTATCTTTTAACTTGACTCCCTTGGGCCACTCCCTGGGGATTTAAGGTTTGAAATAACTTCCTTGCACGTGTTTACTTTGACACAGTGGTGAAAGGATCTTCTTGTAAGGTGGACCCTTTATTAGGGTTAAAGTAGTTGCCTTTTGAGAGGGTTTGTATGTCTCTTGGACAAGAATTTTCGCATTGTGGTGCTTGCGAATAGTTTATCTTCGGAAGATTTCTGTAAAGAATTTCTTTTCGGATGGCGTCTGCAAAAGGTTTATTTTGGTGGACATCGTGCGAAGGGTTTTGCTTCACATTATATTTGCAAAAATTTCTTTTAATAGAGTTCTTGCGATAAGTCTATTTTTAGAGACTTTCACAAGGCATTTCCTTCTAAGCATGTGATATTCTCCCTATTACATAAACTAAAGATGCGGCTAAAGGGAAACTTAAGTTATTCAAGAATACCTTGGAGTTTATAGGTTTCATATTAGTGGATCAAAAATAAAATATATGGAGTACAGGTTTAGTCAAATATGGAAGTACTTTTATTTTTGAAAGTCGTGACATACTTTTATTTGAGAGATAATAATTGGAGATCATTTTATCAAGAAAGGAGAGCGATTTAGATACCTCGAGTCAATCATATAAAATAACAATGAAATAAATCAAGATATTATGCTATTCGACTCGCCCTGACCTACCCTTAATAGGATGGGTATGAGTAGCAAAGTTGTACTCGTGACCCGCAACCTACTTGTCCCATGACCTGCTATTAATTAAATAAAATGATATAATCCTAAGGGCCTGTTTGGCGCGAGAACCAAGATCAGAACCAAAATAGTATTAGTTTAAAAACAACAATAATAATAATGAATAATTTTTTTAATCATTATACACAAATTCTAATATAAATAATATTATTTTATTTCATATACTCAGGGCCTAAAACTTAAATGATTTCAGCATGTATTATCTTCTAATTTTGGTTTAAAATAATCATTATAGATATGAGGTAACGTACAGCGAGGCGGGTTGGGGAGGGGGTGAATGGGGCTTAGGAGATGATAGAATGGAAGCAGGTTGACCAGTTGTGTTTGGGTTATGGGATAAATAAGGTGGGGTGAGGCAGGTCGAAAGTGCACATGACACAAGTATGAGTAATGGTTAAAAGGTTGTGGGGTGGGTTTGATTTTCTAATACATATCAACTTGAGATTTTACATCAATTGGTAAATAGTGACTCAACATGGTATCAGAACTAGGGGGTTTCAAGCTTGAACCCTGGTGACCTTCATTTATCTCTATCATAAGGTTAAAAATATTTCTATACTAAACTCCATCCATAATTCAAATAAGCTTATATGTGATGGTGTGTAGTTCAGAATATAAAATTATTTATGAGCCTTTACCTATGTCTATCATAAGGTTAAAAATATTTCTATACTGAACTCCGTAGTGTAATTCAAATAAGCTTGTGTGTGATCAAGTGTAATTCAGAATATAAAATTATTTCTGGGACATTACCTATCAACTTAAGCTTTTTGATTAGTTAGTAATCACTAACTCAATGATTATTAATATTAATATTATTGTTATTATTTCTATCAAGGACCCTACTTTTTTATGGTCCTTTGCCTTCAAACCTAAAAGAAGGTACAAATGATGGCTTGTTTTTTTCCTTGTTTTTTTGTTTTTATGATGGCTTGTTTTCAATGAAGTGTGGTCTTATGAGCGATTCTTGGAGTTGCTCATGCATTGATTGAGAAAGGCCATTGGATTGGCCTACTCTTTTTCTTGTTGCATTTTTATTTTTTAAATCTTTATCTACTTTTTTGTTTATTAACTTTTTTTCACATATTTGTACTGGGTTATGATTTTCATGTATGCTTGGATTCTTGAGCAATCTTGCTTGTTGCTTTCAATTTAATAAATCTAAGGGAGGATTGGAAAATTCCTGACTGCTTGTTATTTTTAGTTTGATCTACCCTATAGTTGATATCCATCCTTTCTAAGCTTTAGATAATTTGTATGGGCTATTCTGGGTAATACCAAACATTCTTTATGGCCATGGTGATGTTGGCATGTAGCTGCAACTACATTTTAGTTTGTCATTTTCTTTTGAACTTTAGTCTAGCTTTATGTAGAAACTTTAGTGCATGCCATATCTGTACTTTAGGATTCTTTTCTTGTGTATGACTATTTTTTCCTTCATCTAAACTTCTTCAGATTGAAATAGTATGTTATTTATGTTTACCTGGATGGTATGTTATTTTATGCTCCACCATTTTTTCGGCATTATTTCAAAGTTGCTTCTTGCATTGTCATCAAAAACCAGGCAACTCATCTTGTGTCCTAGTCCTGTTTAACTGTTTTCAATCCTAGAGGAGATATGAAGACTTTCCTAAAGGAACTTTCTCTAGGATATTATAATCCTCGAGAAGAGTATCCATTAGGCGGTGTCCTTATAGAATAAGGTTGAGATACATCTATGGATAGAAGGCCTTAACATAGTCGAAACTCAAGTCGAGAGAAAAAACTCAAGGAAGAACAAGTCACAAGTTTTTCTGTAATTATCTTGAAAAAATCATTAATAATAACTGTAAGTTTCTCACTTCTAAATTGCAATAAAAACTTTTTTAATACATTGAAAGGTACAATTGTATAAAGCTTTCGAACATTTCCTTTTAAGATGGGGTATGGATATCCATTGGATCGAACTTGTTGCAAAATCCAGAGAAACATGGACTCATAAACACATCAGCAAGCCGCTCTTCGTATAAAATGTGGAATAGATATTTTTTTAGATAAAACAGTATTCTAAATAAAGTAACAGTCAATTTTAATGTGTTTTGTACTGTTGATTGAGTAGTTTTTTTCATATATTAGATTGACTTCATTATCATGTCTTTTACTTATTGAAATTTACTCACTATTTATACTTTATGAGGGTCCTTTTTGGGTTTAATGAGGGAAGCTTTTAAACAAGGCATCAGAGCCCTAGGGTTTCGCCAGTCCAATTCTCTCACACCTACAAGCTCGTCGACCTTCGTCCGTGCTATCTTCTGTGGCCCCGTTGAAATACTTGCGCTGGGCCATCGTATCCACGTGGGAGATTCTATTAGCTCGTCATACTTCATTTGTCTCTCTCAGTTTTAATACTTTGGGATTCTGTTTCTGTTGAGAAGCTGCAGGGCAAAGGAGAACTAAAGTGTCAGATAAATCTCTGGTTCTTTGAGTCTTGTTGAAACTAATTCCAGGCAATCTCATGAAGAAGAAATCTTCATTTCAAGTAAATAAATGCTGAGTTGAATCTACTCTTGAGCTTGCCTGATCACAGTGCTTACTAATTGTTGATGCTAGAAAAGCAGCATCTCTTCTCCTTGGCTTGCACTGCTGCAATTGTGCCAACTGTGAACGCCAACCTATAATGCATGGACACTTCTAACAAGGTCTCATGGCGATGTTAGACATGTGTCGGACACCGACATGACATGGATATTTATGGACACGTGTTGGACACCAAAATCCGTGTCCAAATTTATTTTATATAAAAGTATGTCGGGCACATCTGGATACACGAATGACACTTCTAGGACACTTTAAGGGAATACTTTATTAGGTTTATTCTTTTATAATCTATTTGTTTTATTAATAATTTACTTTATATGCTTATTTATTCTCAATTTTTTAAGTAATTTATTTGTATACTTAAACATCCATGTTTCTCTGTAGTACTATATTTGTAAAAATGAAGATGCCTTTTATTTATTTTATTTGTTATTTTTACATTAAATTTATTATCAAAGTTTGTTACTTATATGTATTTCGGATAATTACGTGCGTAACACTCCATATTACCATAATTACATGTATCACACCCATTTTCAAAAATTTATACTGCAGCTTTAGAAAAAGTGTGTAGAGTGTATTTTTCAGGTGTGACGTGTAATTTTTAAAAAGAAATGTTTGATATGTAAATATGATGATGTGAAGTGTTATGTATGTAAATGTCCCTATATATTTTTGTCATCATTTTTTTAATTCAGTTCATGAAATAAATTTTGAAATTTATAAATTTGCTACTTATTTACGGCTTTATAACAACAACAACAACAACAACCAAGCCTTAATCCCACTAGGTGGGGTCGGCTACATGAATCCTTTGTTTCCATTGCGCTCTATCAGTTACCAAATTCTTATCTAAGTTTAAGTAATTAAGATCACTCCTTATAGTTTCTTGCCATGTCTTCTTTGGTCTCCCTCTTCCTCTTTGTACATGGGCAAAATCCAATAACTCAATTTTTCTTACTGGAGCTTCAATTGGCCTACGATTTAGATGTCCAAACCATCGAAGCCGACTTTCTCTAAGTTTATCCTCAATTGGTGCAACACCAACTTTTTTTCGGATATACTCATTTCTCATTCTATCCTTTCGTGTATATCCACACATCCATCTTAACATTCTCATTTCTGCAACATTTATTTTATTTGTATCTTTCTTCTTTGCAGGCCAGCATTCAGCACCATATATCATCGCTGGTCTTATTACAGTTTTATAAAATTTACCCTTAATTTTGGATGGAATTTTTCTATCGCATAACACACCAGAAGCATTTCTCCATTTTACCCAGTCTGCTTGAATCCTGCTAATAACGTCATTATCTATTTCGCCATCATTTTGTATAATTGATCCAAGGTATCTAAAGCGCTCACTCTTCTTGACAATTTGATCACCAATTGTCACATCTCCAATATAAGTATTTCTTTCTTGACTAAATGTGCACTCCATATATTCAGTTTTTGATCTACTGAGATGCAAACCTTTAGATTCTAGAGCATTCCTCCAAAGCTCTAGTTTCGCTTTAGCTCCCTCTTTAGTTTTCTCAATAAGGACAATATCATCTGCGAAGAGCATACACCAAGGCACTTCATCTTGAATATGTCCAGTCATGACTTCCATAATCAAAGCAAAAAGATACGGACTTAAAGCCGAGCCTTGGTGTAATCCAACTGTAATAGGAAAATTCTTAGTCAAACCTCCTTGTGTCCGAACAGAGGTAACAGCTCCTTCATACATGTCTTTAATAACTTGAATATAAGCAGTGCAAATCTCTTTTTTTTCTAAAACTCTCCAAAGTACTTCTCTTGAGACTTTATCATAAGCTTTATTTACGGCTTTATATTGTATAATATTAATAGAAAATTTCAAAGTAAATTTATTAGCCTTTTAAGATGCATTTAATTATTTGTATTTTGTTAATTGCTTTGATTGAGTTAGTAGTTTGTCTCGTTACCTTTAAATTGACTTGTTAATCTTTTATGTGTTTATGAAATATGAAGAAAATATTATTGAAAAATGAGATAGATATCACATATATTTGATCAATTTTATGATTTTTTTCATTCTTATTAAAAAAATTATTTATTTAACGTGTCCAAGAAGTGTTGTGTTTTACTTTTTGAAAGGTTCTATCCTGTATCCCGTATTGTGTCCTACTCCATAGATGCCAACATCTCCTTTGCAAAGTGGCCAATATCTCTTCTATGAGGAGGAGGTAATGTTTCCCACGTAGCTCTGTTAATCGGACCAGGTTGGCTCCGGTCCGGTTCAACCGATTCCGGTCTTGTTCAACCAGTTCCAGCGCCGGTTGGACGTGGGGCCGGTTGGACGTGTAACCGGTCTAGTCCGGTTCCAACCAGTTCCAGAATCGGTTCAGAACCACTTAGCCTAGCTTGGATCCGATCCGAGTTCAATTTGGATCCATGTATTTGGTTTGTGTCGAGCCAATCGGGTATAATTATTTAAAATATATATATTCCTATGTATTTTATAAAATAATATTTTATATTTTTAATATTTTTGGAAAAATTTACATAAAAAAAGAATAAAATTCTAAAAAGTGTTATTAATATTAATGAAAATTTTTACAATAAAATAATTGTAGTTCGTACAAACATTTTTCATTACAAAAAGAAAGTATTCATCGTAATTACAAAAAATTCTTTTTGAGTACTCTTCTTTTTCTGAACTATTATCTTTGAATTTGTCAACGAAATTATTCTGTTGATTACAAGACTCGGCAGCAAGCCAATCTTGTAGACAAGTAAGCATGCAATAGGTTGCCGCAGACAAACTACTTCTATAGTTTCCTATTATTCTTTCTGTAGTGGAAAAGGTTGATTCAAAAGCTGCAATTGACGCTTGGGCTGTTAGAACATCTGATGCTAAAGCAGATAGAATGGGTATTGTTTTGATGAGAATTTTCACAATTCAATAAGCTCATATCATCGTCAAATTTTTTCCCGAGGTGTAAATAAAACTGTAACTCATTCAAATTTGTTGGGGCTTGACTTTGTGTTGTGGATTGCTCGCCAGCAGTTGCTTTTTCTTTCTCTGAAGTAAGATCTTTTCGCTGCCGTCGTCTGAAGAACGTTAAAAATGTCAGGCTTTTTCTGTTCTTGTATCTCCACACATTCCACACTTCTACTCGCAACCTGCTCACTATAATAGAGAGAATAAATCTTGGAGAGTTATAAAAACTGATTTTTTTTCACCATCACTATTACTCTCCAAGAAAGCAGAATATTTCATGTAAAAAGTTTCAATAGCTTCAGTCCATTGGCGAAAAATAAGCATAGCAGCTATTGAATATAAAAGTGAAATTTTTTTCCAATATTTATTAAATTTTAGTTCCATGTCAGCACTAAAAGTTTCACGAATTAATTCCGATCTAAACTCTAAAAATTTTAATATGCGAAGTCGGATAATCGCAACCTGAAAAACTTCAGTAAATTCCTTAAAAAGTGATAATAACTCGAAATTTTTTTAAAAAAAAAATTCAAGTGGTAATTTTACTTAGGCCCCTGAGGTCTACTTGACTTGCCACGCAGGTCCATCTTTTTTAAAATATGCCAGACAGGTCCCCAAAAATTATAACTTATACATTTTGTTATAATTTTCAAAAATATCTTTTAAATTTTTTTCAAATTAATTATATTTTTTTAAATATTATTAATATCACTAAAAAAATATTATAGACAATTTAACTACAAAAAATAAAAATATCCTTCAACAACTACAACAACAACAACAACAACCAAGCCTTAATCCCACTAGGTGGGGTCGGCTACATGAA
>JAEMOT010003669.1:144043-184022 GCA_019297695.1 Apostasia ramifera
GCAGCGACCCTCGCGCGGCGACGCACGTTAGCCTAGGGCCGTACTCTGCCAGCCGTCTATGCACGGACGCCGTCGCAGCGGGCAGCACGCGAACGCCCGCGATCGATCGATGATGCTCGGAAGGGTTAAAAAGGGTATTTTTGTAATTTTAACAGCGTTTAACGGATACCGTCACAGAAAGACCATAATGACCTATACAGTAAGTTTTGGGGATCTGTCTGACATGTTTTTAAAAATGTGGACCTACGTGGCAAGTCGAGTAAACCTCAAGGGCCTAAATGGAATTACCCCAAAATCCAATCATAAGAACACAGTTGAAGATCGTGGTTTAGTGTATACGAATTATAAAAAGCAGTATGTAAATCTTCACATGGCAAGAGCAATTTGAATAAACGATGAAGTAAATTTTATCTAGTTTCGACAGGTAATGGAAATTTTATACAATTTTTTTTCTGCACTTACGGAAACACGTTTTTGTTCACGCCTAACATTTGAATTTAAGCGAATCTATTTTGCAACATGCTTAAATTTGTCAATAATCAAATGTTCGGAATTAAAAGCACCAGAAACACATAAATTTGTAATATAACATACACATCTAACATGAAAAATGAAACCATAAAGCTGGAGTTTTAGAAATTGTTGTAAACAATTAATTACAGAATTATTATTCGAAGCATTATTTAATGCAATAATTTTTTTTTTTATTTTTTATGTTATAAATTTTACAAACATTGCGAATGTAAGTAAAAATAGTAGAACTTGTATGGGCTCCATTTTATCTAAAGATAATATACATTTCTGTATTCCCCACTTTCCATCGATCTAATGACAGGTAACAATTAGATAACTTGTGCTATTTATGCTAGTCTAAATATTGGATGTTAAACTAACCTTACAAGTAATGCTACTGAGGTGTTGAATAAGAGAGTTTTTATATTTTTTGTACATTGACATACAATCTTTTTTAAATATATGCCTAGAAATATGGTTATATTGAGGTTGTAAATACTAAGTAATATACTCTAAAAATCTCTTATTTTCACATATTGTGAAAGGTGGTTCGATTCGTACAACAAATCGAACTAAACTTCAACATGCCTTATCATTTCTAAACGACTATGGCATAAATCCACTCTGTGGATTTAGTTATGTTTGGGTTGGCTTTACAGTAGTAGGTTGACAAGTTTTTCATCGAACTTGTGAAATTTAACTAAGTGTTTCTTAAATGTACCAGTCTCACCACTCGTACCACCCTGTTTGTATGAGTACTGATTTTTATAAATTTTACAAATAGCAACATACTCGGGTCTCTCAGTTGCTATTAGGTTTAATTTGTAATTAAAAAAATTCTCATATCTTACTGCGTTTCGTATGAGACTTGTTGGAAATACTTGAAGATTGAGTTGACGGCCAGTGGCGGTGCCAACATCTCCACTTGCCTTAGGATCATGTTCTGCAGATAGATTGAGATCCGATTCTAAAGCTTCGTCAAATTTTTCACCGAGTGGAGGAAGACGGTTGCGTTCCGGAACGTAATTCGGATCCACATTTTGTTGGCGAATTAAGGAAGAAATGCTAGCCAATCGACGTTGGGAAATCATTAAAATCTGATTGTAGAATTTTTGAATGAGTAGAAGAAACAAAAAATTGATAACAATTGTAGGAATAATACATCACATAAGTTCTACTATTTATAGAGAGTCCAATATACATTAAAAGGTCTAAAATGACCTTAAAATAGTCATTTGATCATTGCTAGCAGCCAGCGACAGTTAAATGACCGTTTAATTTTTAAAAATTTATTTTTTTAATCATTTGCAGCCTGGCAGCAGCTGGGACTACTGCAGTTCATGGGGGGCAGCGCCACATGCGCATTGCCCGCGTGGGCACTGCCCCCACAATTGTTTTTTTTAAATGACCGAACCAGATCGGTTCAACGGAATCGGTCTGGTTTCGAACCGGTTAACCGGTTCTGGGGGCGCAGAACTGGTCCGATCCAGTTCTACACCCGGGAACCGGTCAAAACCGGTTCGATTTAACTGGTTCTGGACCAAACCGGTTCTTACTGGACCGGTTCCAAGTAGAACCGATCCAATAAGCAGGTCTAATCCCACGTCATTCTTCTTTTCACTGTCAGCACAATTTACTCTATCAATGGTCCAGCTTAATGTGTAGCTGAAAGGATAAATGAAAATTTGGGCTAGCATGGAGCAGAGCTATCACTGTCACAATTAATTTCTCTCTCCTACCTCAAAGTCCAGATTGAAGAAGTTATTATTATGAAGATGAATTGGATTAACTGCAAGCAGTTGGTTGAGCTTTCTCCAACTAGCTCCCTTTTGCCATCACCAGGATTTATGCTTTTCAAGTGAACAATGATCGATTAGGTGTTTTATCTTAGAGCACATCTTCTCTCTTATACTACTACTTCAAGATCTATTGCTGCAACATATTTAGGTAGGAACTGGATTTTGAATTTTAGAGCTTCTTTGCATATGTCTAGTAATAGGCAACTATTCTGATCTCTAACTCAAACTTCAGTTACTCTTGCTAATAGTTTCCTTTTCATCAACGGAAAAGCATCCATTAATATTTTTCCCTCAGCCTTTTAAATGTTTGTTATGCCCCATATTTTCCAATTAGCATACTATCAATTCATAAACTCACTTCCATTTATAATTGTTCGATTACTTTTTATCCTACTCATTATATTTTTCAATATCTCCAATGCAAGAAGATAATTGGTGGTTGTGTTGAGACTACTGAAGTATACTATCTATCTAGATCGAGTTCTGCTAACTTTTCTTCTCTTCATCCTTACACAATTATTCTATACTATTGGCATTATTGTCTTGGCCATCTCCCCTTAGTCATATAGCATCAGTAATTTTTGTTACTTCATCTATTTCAAACTTTCAGTGTGAAGCCTATGAATTTGGCAAGGATCATAGAGTTTCTTTTCCCGTTATCTATGTGCCTGCTAGTCAAAAAACTTTTTGATATTGAAGGTTTAGGTCCTTTCACCACTTATTTAGGATTTCAGTATTTTATTATTTTTATTTATGATCGCACGAATGGCTTGGTTGTATGTTTTAAAGTGTAGATCTGAAATTGTTTTTTTTTTGAAATTTTTTATCAAGAAATTAAGTTCAGTTTTCTACTTCAATCAAAGTTCTTCTCACTGATAATGCTCTTGAGTATATGCAATCTTCTTTTATCTGTTTTTGCTCTGCTGTTGGGATTATTCATCTAACACGTGTGTATACACATCTCAGCAAATTGGATTGCTAAGGGAAACACCATCACTCGTTTGATATTGCTTGCACCTTGATGTTTCGGATGAATGTTCCAAGGTTATTTCGGGGTGATGTGGTTTTCGGTTTATGCTTTCTTATTAATTCATTGGCCATGACATCTTTAAGGAATGTATCTTTTTTTTTTCGATGTTATAACACCCCTCCTTGTCCTATGACTCCTCGGATCTTTGGATATCTTTGTACATTTTTTGTTCAAGTCTTGATAAGTTATCACCTTGGGCTATTTGTTTTATATGTTTGGGATATTTCAGGGCGTTGACAGGTTATTGTTGCTATGATCCTATAGCTCGACGTCTATTTGTGTACATGGATGTTACTACTTTGAAACTCACTCCATATTTCTCTCATGAGCCATCAACTCTTACCGCTCCCTCTGTGCCATTACCTCCACCTACTCGTACTGTACCGACCCAACCATTACAAGTCTATTCTAGATGTAGTCATCCACTTGTCGCAACACTAATGCTAACACCAATGCTAGAGTCTGATTGTTTTGAGGACTCTCCTGCTCTCAGTACTTTCACTACATCTACATCCTCATAGGATCTTCCTATTGCACTACGAAAAGGTAAACGAAGTGTAGTTCAGTTGTTGTATTATCACTTAACATTTGATTATTTATCGACATCCTTTCATACTGTTGTCTTGTCTATGTGTGCTATATCCATTCCTAGGTCACATCATGAAGCCCTTCTAGTTCTTGAATGGAAGACAACTATAAATTTTGAAATGTCTGCTTTTATATCTAGTGGAAGTGGGAATGTCCTTCGTCTAGTGTTTGCCTTGTTTCATGTATATGGGTCTTCACTATTGATTTCGACCCTGATGGGACAGTTGACTGTTATAAGGCACGCCTTGTAGCGAAAGGGTTTATGCAGGTTTATATAGTAGACTATTTTGAGACATTTGCTTCAGTTGCTAGACTTAATTTTGTGAAGCTTTTGTTTTCTATTGCCATTAACTAAGGTTGGCATACCCTTTAGACGGATGTTAGCAATGCATCTTATATAAAGATTTTTCTGAAATTATTTATATGGAGCAACCTCTCGATTGTATTGCTCACAGGGAGAACAAAGAATGTAAGCTTCGAAACACGATTTAGGCCCCGTTTGTCTAGGAGTTTAAAATTAACCTAGTTTAATTTTAACTAGGCATATCACATCACACATAAAATTTAATATTAAAAATTAAATTTATTTCACATCCTACACATATTACTAAAATAATAACTAACTTATATCACATCCCTCACATATCCTAACATAATAACTAACTTTATTTCACATCATTAACAACTTTCAATAAAAAAATATCTCTTTCCAAATTTAATTTTAACCTTCTTAAATTTAACCTTACAAACAAACACACCTTAATATTGGTTGAAATAGCGTCCTGAAGCTTCGTTTAACACCTGATAGTCTTCCACTAGGAGATCGCTTGTGAACACCTGATAGCATGATTGAGATTCATTTCATATACATCTAATATTGATTGAATAATTTAAAGTTGATGGCAAATTTTGTTGGTAATCCTTATAAATTCCTTGAGATGGTTTATTTTTTGTTTTCATTTTTGCTTTTCAGATTCTTTTAATTTTTTTAAAATAGAATGTTAATTGTATGACTTACTGTGCCATTGATATCTAATGGCTTTACCGGTTGCTTTAATTTTGTGGGTTTGGATCCTTTGCCTTTCTTGTTAAAGGAATCAAGCTGGGAGGCTATGCGACATAAGTTATTGCTCAATTGCAGCTAGTTATTTAACTATCTTCTGGTTTCAAACTAATCATTTGGTGTGAGACACCTGTCTCTCCTATCAATACTTAATTTGTGGTTTGTTTTCTAATTTTTGTTGTCCTGGCTAGGCTTTTGCAGCTGTTGCTAGCTCACCTCTCCGGGTAGATCTTTCATGCGTCTTGGAACAAGTTGTTTCAGAACTAACAGCATTCCTACGGAAGGTACATTTACAATTTAATTTTCTTGCTGCAGAACAATACAAGTTCATGTTAATATCTCATACTTTATCTACTAAATTTGCTGTATGCGCAGGCTAATAGGGCATTGAGGCAGGCAACATTAGGGACGTTGAACTCCTTACTAGTTGCATATGGTGGTCAAATCAGTTCATCATCTTACGAAGTTATAGTTGTTGAACTGTCCACACTCATAAGGTTGATTTGCCATGTTAATGTTAATATACGCCTTTTTAACAGTTTTACTTACTCTTTTGTATGTTGACAGTGATGTTGATCTTCACATGACTGCTCTTGCTTTAGAGCTTTGTTGCACTTTGATGACCGACAGAAAGTCGAGTGACACTGTTGGTTTAACCATTAAACAGAAAGTTCTTCCCCAGGCACTCATACTAATCAGAAGCTCTTTGTTACAGGGTCAAGCTTTGCAAGTAGGTGGTTTCATGTTGCTTCTCTTCTAAAGTTTTATTGAATATCTTACTAGTGATTTCTGAATTTTGCAGGCCTTGCAAAGATTTTTTGCTTCATTGGTTCAATCAGCAAATACAAGTTTTGATGTGCTATTGGATTCACTTCTTGCAAGTGCTAAACCATCTCCACAATCTGGTGGTCTTTCCAAACAGGCTGTATATTCTATTGCACAGTGTGTTGCAGTGCTTTGTTTAGCTGCGGGTGATCATAAATGTGCATCTACTGTTGAAATGCTTAAAGGCATATTGATAGATAATGGCAACACCAATTCTGTAAGGGTCTTACTTGTGTGTTTATAGCTTGATTTATGCCATCTGGCGAAGATAGTCTTTCTTTTCTTGCTCAATGTATTCTATTTTAACTGTCAGCTTCTTATAATGCAGAAGTGATTATTATATGTTCTCATAAATTATGTAAAGGATTTCATGCAAAGTCCTTAAATGAGGATTGGCATCAGAAGATCAAATAATTAATTCTTGGTTGATCAGATCATATTTTGAGTACTAAAAATCAAGTAAAATTAGGACTATTATATATACTCTTAAAAATTAAATTATATCAATACAAAATCATGGTCTTGTTCATTTGACTTTTACTTTTGTAAGCTCTTTTGAGCTTTTTAGATAATTGTGGTGTTGTATTGAGGTTTTTATTATGATGATGGCCTAACCAAACTACCTGGTGATCCTCATACATGACATATAAGTCGAGCCATTCTGAATTTCATTAATCCTACCCTCAAAGCAAAAATGAATCAGTAATAAGCCATTGTTTTGTTCGTTGAATTTTTTACTTTTGTAAGTTCTGAGGTTTTAGTTATTGTTTAATTCTATGGTTTTTGGTAAGGACCTGTAAAAAATATGCTCAACCAAGTGATACCCATTGTTGATACATATCACATAGAAACTGTGCTAAAAATTGTCATACTCGTAATTGATACATATCACATAATCAGAAACACTATAATGATGTTGCCTTTATCACTCTTGAAATATCCGATTTAGCTGCATACCATATCAGGTATATTAAGTCTGTATCTCTTTATTTTTTTAAAAAAAACAATTGTTGAGTATATTTTCCAATTGACATGTTTCCATTCAAATAATGACTCTTTACTATTTTATAGTTTACTTTTTAAACAATGCACTTACATAGATAATTGTAATCAACGATTATAAGATAATTTTTTTTACCTATGTTACTTTGTAAGTTGTGAATATGCATTTGCATCAATTTAAATGTTTAGAGGAGCACATAAAGATATATTATGTTTGTTATCTTCACAAGCTTGTAGATAGTTTAAAGGCATGTACATGCATGTGATTATCTTATTGGATTATATACCATCATAACAAGACTTGTCATTTGTATTGTTATTTTGCATAACCGATATGTTTGTATTTGTCAGGGCTTTATGTAGATTCAGGCGATGTTGAAGGAGTGTTCTTTAACTGAATTATTAGTAGGTCTATTCTTAATCATTATAATATATTAATGGTTAAGCATATACTTAATAATAATTTAGTTAATTTTATTGTTGTATTTTTGTTAATATTATATAAATCTAAAGGGAAAGTGCTTGTTTTTGAAAGTTGTATGCTTTGTTTTTATTATTGCTCAGGCTAAAAAACACCTGGCATTGCTGTGCCTTGGAGAAATCGGTAGAAGAAAAGATATAAGTATGCATGCAATGATAGAAAATATTGTGATTGAGTCCTTCCAATCACCATTAGAAGAGATTAAATCTGCAGCTTCTTTTGCTCTCGGGAATATAGCTGTTGGAAACCTGTCCAAGTACTTGCCATTCATATTAGACCAAATTGATAACCAGCAGAAGAAGCAGTACCTTTTGTTACATTCTTTGAAGGAGGTGAGTTTCTGATATGGTAACTTTCTTGAAATTAGTTTTAATTTCCAGTTGTTTCTGAACTTGCTCTTTAGTTATCATTTAGGTCATTGCAAGACAATCTTCAGATGAAGCTGGACATACTGAGCTTCAGGATTCTCATATTGATAAGATATTATCGTTACTTTTTAATCATTGTGAAAGTGAAGAAGAAGGAGTTCGAAATGTGGTAGCTGAGTGTTTGGGTAAAATTGCACTTATTGAACCTAGAAAGCTCATTCCTGCTCTTAAGGTGCGACTTTTTGGTGTCTACGTTGAGAATGCATTTTGATCATTATGACAAACCTGCTATTTTCTTATTTTCTGTTTCTGTAGATGCGGACTACTAGTCCAGCAGCTTTCACAAGAGCAACTGTTGTCATTGCTGTGAAGTACTCTATTGTAGAAAGACCTGAAAAAATAGATGAAATTATATACCCTGAGATCTCGTCATTTCTTATGCTAATCAAGGATAGTGATCGAGTAAATTTCATGTGTCAAATTACATTTATTACTGTTAGGTTGTCAGTTTAGCTTCTCATATTTGCAGGATATTGATTGTTTTCCTCTGCTTTTTGTGTAGCATGTTAGGAGAGCTGCTGTTCTTGCTCTGAGTACTGCTGCTCATAACAAGCCAGCTCTCATTAAGGGGCTCCTTCCAGAAATGCTTCCGCTTTTGTATGATGAGACTGTTGTTAAGGTTTGGACCTTTTTAAGAAGTTTTCCACGGGTTCTACCATTTTTTTTATATAAAATGGGAC
This sequence comes from Apostasia ramifera, assembly GCA_019297695.1. NCBI lineage: Eukaryota > Viridiplantae > Streptophyta > Magnoliopsida > Asparagales > Orchidaceae > Apostasia > Apostasia ramifera. Next base: position 152,453 of record JAEMOT010003669.1, read on the forward strand.
ATATGTTTATCTTTTGTAAAAATTAGTGAAATAGCTAATTTCTACTTGCTTCCAGTTGCCTTATAGTAGAAATCTGATGTTCATTATTTTCTGGATTACATCAGTGTTCATCATGCTTTTGCACTTGCATTATGTGATCTAAGTTCACGAATCAAGTTCATCAGCAAGAAAATATTGAGATTGAAATTTATTTTTTATAATGTCATCAACGTCAAAAATTGAGTTTGGATTAAAACACGATTGACAACATGCAGCTATATTGTTCATTATGATTATTTCTTATAATGTGTTACATGCTTTGTTATGGATCCTGGCCGTATTATATATTTCTAAAGTACTTTGATTGTCTTCTTACGTACAGTTAGCTCCATGAAGTTTGTATCTCATTTGTTTTATTTTCTTTTTCATGTTACAGCAAGAGTTAATAAGAACAGTGGATCTTGGCCCTTTCAAGCACACTGTTGATGATGGTCTTGAGATTAGAAAAGCAGCTTTTGAGTGCGTTGACACTTTACTAGATAGCTGTCTTGATCAAGTGAACCCATCATCATTTATGGTTCCTTATCTTTTTTCTGGTTTGTCTGGTGAGTTCTTGTGATTGTTAAATATAAATATCCAAACATGATCAAATGCATAGAGTAGTTTTTTTGATATAAAATTCAACTTTTAAATGAGGAACTGTCGCCAGTAAGTTGATCACATTAATGAGAAGTAACACCTGTTAAGATTTCTGAAGAGTTCATTATAGGAAGGGACCTAGACACGTGTATATTTGCACTTAAAAGGTTTTCAAAATGGGTAACAGTAACGTCCGAGGTGGGTGTTCGAAGGGTTCGATATTTTTTAACCTTCCATCAATTTCGAAGGAGCAAACTTTCGAAGAGACGGGGCAAATGAACAAGGGAGATATAAGGAATGAAGTTCTGAAGAATAGCACAGATCCAGTTCCTTCGATAGACCAAGAGTTTTTGAAGATCCGATCAAGATAGAAGTTTCTGCGAAACTAAGATCCTTCTATCGAAGACGATCTTTGAAGAACCTTAATTTCGAAGGAATCTTCCATCAATTTTGAAGGAACAAACTTTCGAAGAAATCTAGTTCCTTCTATCTAAGACGATCTTTGAAAAACCTTAAATTTGAAGAAAATTTTCATCAATTTCGAAGGAACAAGCTTTTGAAGAGATCCAGTTCCTTCGATGAACCCAGTCTTCGAAGACCCAACCCAATCAAGATAGAAGTTTCTGCGAAACTAAGAGCCTTCTATCAAAGACGATCTTTGAAGGCTTGATTTTGACAGAACTAGTCAGACTCTGGTCGAAAATTTAACAGGATGACCCCCACCGTCGCCTATAAATATCCCCCCTAATCCACTGAGGAAGAGGTTTGAATCCCAAAGTGTTGAACTGTAGGGGCTAAAATCTTGAAGTGTTGAACTGCCGGGTGAAGAGTAGCGAACGGAGGAAGAAGCGAAGACTGGTGAGCCTCTCCTTCTACTGTTGGGTTCTAAACTTTTTCTCTCTCTCCAGCGAACTCTAAAACGCATTCTGACCATGGTTATTCTCTAAGAATGATCCAGCAAGATACATCTTGGGATCATCAAAACACCATAAAGCTAACTAAGGCTTCCATAAATATTCAAGTCTAAATCTATGAACCTCACTTAGCGACCAGAATAATATAAACTTTTAATAATAAAGAGGATGCAGTTCTCTGGCTAATACAACGCCAAGATTGCCCTAAATCAATAAGAAATCCCCAGCAGATCACTGCAGAACTCCAGAACTATGAGCTAAACATTATTTAAAAGAGAAGGAAATCATGATGAATTCTATTGAACTTTTTCGACTCCTCTACATTGTAGGCATCTCGCCTTTATCCTTTTCAAATAAGGCCAAAGATCTAAATTTCCTAAAGGCTAAGGCTGCTGAGGTGCAGATTTGGTGTTTTCATTCAAATCAAAGCTTTCGAACCTATCTTCCCATGAAACTTTATCTAAGGGAACCAAACTACCTTTTCGAAGGAACCTTTGGAACTTATCCCTTCGAACCACTTCATCGTCTACGACCTTCTAGACATCGTGCATGACCCTTTGTAACTCTTCTCCATGCCCGACCTCAAAGGAGATCATACTCAATATCGTGCACGACCCTTCGAACTACTTTATCATGTATGACCTCAAAGATCATACTGTTATACCCGTGCACGACCCTTTGTGACTCAACCATCGTGCAAGACCCTTTGTAACTCTTCACTGTGCACGACTCAAAGGAGATTATACTCAAACATCGTGTACAATCTCAATTATACTCAAACATCGTGCACAACCCTTTGTAACTCTTCTTCATGCACGACCTCAAAGAAGATCATATTCAACATCGTACACGACCCTTCAAAACACTTCATCGTGTATGACCTTAATTATACTCAAACATGGTACACGACCCTTTGCAACACTTCATCGTGTACGACTTCAAAGATCGTACTCAAATATCGTGTACGACTTCAATTATACTCAAACATCATACACGACCCTTTGCAACACTTCATGATGTACGACCTCAATTATACTCAAACATCGTACACGGCCCTTTACAACACTTCATCGTGTACGACTTCAAAGATGGTACTCAAACATCGTGTACGACCTCAAAGATACTCAAACATTATGCACGAATATTTGTAATTCTTCATGTTGCATGACCACAAAAAAGATATTCAACATCGTGCACGACCTTTTCAAAGCATTCTCCTCATACATCGAAGATCATTTCCGAAGCAATCTCCTCATGCATCGAAAATCGTTCCCGAAACAATCTCCTCATGCATCGAAGATCGTTCCCGAAGTAATCTCCTTATCATCGAAGATCGTTCCCGAAGCAATCTCCTCATCATCGAAGATCATTCCCGAAGCAATCTCCTCATGCATCGAAGGTCGCTTTCGAAGCAGCCTCCTCATGCATCAAAGTTTCTGAAGCATACGTCTCTTTCGAAAATACTCAGCTAAAAGAAGATGCTTATTTTGGGGTGGATAAAGTGATGCCTTGATGAGTCAGCAAACTCAAACATGTTATCAAGCAAAGCCAAAGGCTCTAAGTTTTCCCCAAGGCTTGTGATGATAGCAGGCTACTATGCCCTTTGAAACGCTCTCTCGCAAGCTCAATGAACTGGTTTAGGAAGTGATAAAAGGTCACAGGTGGGTAAATCTCAACTAGATAAATTCCAGTAAGGGGAGCAAATATCAGCTGGTTTTGCCTAAAATGGCAACCATCATAAATGCAATAATCTTGGCTTCTAAGTCTAGGTCATCAATATAATGAAAGGATCTTCCCTATTGATCAAAAGTTTCATTCCTTCAATGGAGGATGGGTAATTAACTACAAAGACTTGTCTTTTCAGGAAATCATAAAATCCTCAAAAACTCTTAAGTCCTAGAGTTATTACCTCTAGGGCGAAATCAACTTGTCCTGAAAAGAGGGAATTATTCAAATGTAATATATACGCTTGTTGACTTTCCACCTCTCGAGGCCAACAGTGTAGATGTTGTCTTCTGCATAATTATTGTTGATTATCTCCTCCCCTTTTGATGCTGTGCTTTCAAATTTCTGCATCATATATGGTAACTTTGCACTGATGAGATCTTGCGGATTGACTTGTAAAAGCAGTTTTTGCCTATTTATGTACATCATTTGATTCAAGTGTTCAACTTTACAAAAGCTTAATGAATTTGTTGTTCGATATCAGTACTGACTAAAATGTCCTTTGCTGTGGTGTTTTCAGATCACTATGATGTGAAGATGCCTTGTCACCTCATATTGTCAAAATTATCTGATAAGTGTCCTGCCGCCGTTCTGGCAGGTTTCTTGTTTCAGCTTATGCAAAATTCAAGCTTCTTTATGAATCATGAAATATGTAGATGCAAATTTCAAAAATATCTTGAACATGCAGTTTTGGATTCCTTGGTAGAGCCTCTTGAAAAGACTATAAACCACAAGCCCAAACTTGATGCTGTGAAACAAGAGGTTGATCGTAATGAAGATATGGTCAGGAGTGCTCTTAGAGCCATTGCATCTTTGAGCCGCATAAGGTTAGATGCCCTTCTGCAAATTTTCTTTTTTCAGATGAGATTAGAAGAAATGATCAACCTTATAGATAATGACAATTTGTTTCACTTTGCTGCATTGATTTGTTTCAATTACGCTCACAAAGCATAAATTTATGTACAAATTTGGAATTAAGATTTTAGTGTTCATGTTTTTACTTTTAATACAAGAGATTCATGATGACATTTCTGTGGAAGGGGATTAATGGGAATGCTCTACTTTTCTTCTACAGCGGAGGGGACTGCAGTATGAAGTTTAAAATGCTAATGAACAACATAACCAACACTCCAGCTCTCGCTGAGAAATACAATTCCGTGAGGTCAGAGTGAAGATGGTGATCGGCTCTTAAGGGGATCAAATTAGCTTTTATAATGCATGATGATTTTTACAAGTATTCGATGATATTTGATTTCCCAAATGATGGTTATAGATATTGAGAGTCTCTTCTTGCTTTTTCTTTTTTTTTCTTTGGGAGGGTTGACTATTGAGGAAATGTAGCCTTTTCTCGTGTTGGATTTTTTTCCTATCCTGAAGTGGTCCATTTTTCAGGATAGACTGAGTTTAGGCTTCGTCCTTGCTGACAGTTAATTTGCGCATATATATATATATATGTATGTATGTACGTATGTATGTATGTATGTATGTATATGTTCCTTATTTTCCTTCGTAGAAACGGTTTCTCTGTGCTTATGTTCTTATGGAGTTGCAGCGGTTATTTGCTATGACAGTCAAGCGATTTGATTTGGCTATAGCATTGCATTTTATGGCAAAAGAAAATCTAGAAAACAATTTTCTGTACAATAGAATTGGTTAAGTATTGTTGGATAACTCTCACTATCAAAAAAAGTAAAATAAATATTTTTTTACTATGAAAGTAATATTTGTTATTAAAAAATAATTCATTTATATTTTTACTCAAATTAGAGAGATTTATTTTCATATAAGGGCAAATAAGAGGAACTCAAATGCTGTTTACTCTTAAATTACACGTAAAGCTCTCTTTAAATTGTAACTTTTGCAAAATCTTTTGTATTTAGGTTAGTTTATATGTATCTCTTTCATCATTTGGTATGAAAGCAAGTTTATTATGGTTCCCAAGTCCAAGTCATTTTAGGTTTAATTAGTTCAGTTTCTGTATGTTCTGTAAATTTCAGCAAATTCCAAGATGAATCTGTATATTTCAGAATGTTTCTACAATTCTGAATTTTATTTTGTTTCTTGTTCTACATTTTCGGGGGTCCATTTTGCAGTTTCTGCATATTTTTCTTGCATTCTTCTGCATTTCCTCTGCACTGTTTTGTAATTATAAAATAATTTCTATAAGTTTGTAATTGTTCCTTCATTTCTGTTTAATTTCTGTAATTCTGCATTGGTATTCTGCAATTTCTTTGGTACAATTTGGCGTGCTGGTTTTGGTTTTTCTGCATCTCGTTCTGGTCTTTCTGCATTTAGTTTACAGTTTTGCAATATTTCATTTAAGTCATATTGCAGCATATACTCATAAAGAAAATTTTGTAGAAAGCTCAATATCTTGCTCCTTTTTTTTTGAAATTTTCATTATGATAATTAGTAACGGGATTGTTATTATTGTTTTACATTCTAGTACACTTGAATGGAGAGACCTTTTTGACCCATTACTTGATATTCCCACATTCAGGAACAAGTTGTACCATATCTAGGAGTGAGCTATTGTCATCAGCGTATACTAACACATGAATTCGTGTATAGGTGGGTATGATTTTTAATACACCTGTGGTTCCTTATTTAGTGTCTAGTGCATGACCTTATGGCACTATCACCAAACCAAAGTGTACAACAAACTCCTCGTTTTGTTCGAGTTTTTTTTTTAGACGAGAAAAATATTTTATTTTTTAAGTTTAATGGAAGAAAATTTTATTTTAATATTAAAAAGTGTGTCAAATGTGAAATACTATAAATTTTAATATTTGTATTTGTATTAGATGTAAAATAGAATTAATTTTTATAGTTGAAATTTGTGTTGGATAAAATTTTTATCTCGAATTAAATGAGGTGACAATCTTCTCCTTGTGATTAGGTGTAACTTTCTTTAATTCATATGTAGATGCTTTTTGTGAGGTAAAATCATTAAAATGATGATAGAAAATTTTGTAGTTAGGCGTGCCTGAGCTGGAATAGTATTAAGATAGATGATCTCTTATAAAGTATTTAAGTTACACAGTTTTTAAAAGTTAAAGCAAATAACATCTCTACTTGTGAGACATGAGATGTTATAATATAGTATCAGAATTAGCTTTTTACAATATGATGTTATTTGACGAAGAATCGACAGATGTTAGTGAGCTTGTGATGACTCATAGTTGAAGAGATTGAGTAATTATTGAGTGATCTCAAAAAAGGAAAATTATTAAAGTGTAGCTTTTGGTAGGCTTCTATGTTAGATGATGATTAATAAGAAGGATATAAAAATGAATTGTATTACATTAAAATATAGGGGAGTTATTGAACTATATGAGTAAATAGTGTGAGACTAATATATAATAAAATTATGAAGCTAATGGTAAGAAATTCTATAGTTAAGTATGATTGAACTAAGTAGTATTGTGATTTTTTGAAAAGTATTTAAGTTATGTAATTTTTTAAAGCCAAGGTAGATAAAATCTAATGTGCTATTGTCGGGTCTAAAGTTCCGTATGAGAAACGCGAAAAATTGCATTAAGTAGTTAACAATTAATGAAAAATTTGTTCAATAAATATGACTTGAATTCTCTAAAAAAATATTTTATTGTTGTAAAGCTGTCAACATTTCTGCATTTTAGGTAAAGGATGTTACATTAGGGACTAGCAAAGCCATCAACACCATTTTGTGCTCTTATTCAATAGTATGCTACTTGGGGTACCATAAATCATATTTTGGAATCCTGTAAAGTATGTTGTTTCTCTAGATCTGAAGGCACTTTTGGGTAAGCCGCCTCCATCGTAGTTAGACTAGTATTTTGGTGAGTGGATCCCTAAACATATTAATCTATATTAAGCAGATACACATGCATGAATGTGTCTCCTAGTATGTTTCTCATCCACTTTACAAGGAGGATGAACAATTGTTGGTGACCATGTTCTCATGTCTTCATTGAATGCTACATCATAATAGCATTATTTATTGGGCTTCAAGCTCTGGCCTTCAAGCTCTGGGCTACTAGCTTAAGGATTCGAGTTTCAAACTTCAAGCTTCAGGCATCAGTCTATGGGCTATGGGCTTTGGGCTTGATGCTTTGGGCTGATGGCTTAAGGCTTGGAGCTTAAGACTTAGAGCTTCAGATTTAGGGATTTGAGCTTCTGGCTATGAGCTTCGAGCTACAAGCTTTGTAATTTGAGCTTGGGGATCCAAGCTATGAGCCTTGAGCTTGGGGATTTTGGATCGAGCTTCGGGCATCGGGGCTATGGGCATGGTGCTCTGAGCTTAGGGTTTAGGGCTTCGAGCTTCAAGCTATGGGCTATGGGCTATGGGCTTAGGACTCGGACTTTGAGATTTGAGCTTTAGGTTTCCTTTTTTGGGCTTCGAGATTTAGGATTCAGGATTCAGGCTTGGGGCTTGGGGCTTAATAGTTAGGGCATTGAGCTTTGCATTTTCGGGAAGTGGATATCGGGATATAGGATTTGGACTTTGAGCATGGTGCTTCAGGCTTTCGGCTTTAGGCTACGGGCATTAGGATTTAGGGTTTAGCTTATGATTCTAGCATTGGGCATTTGGTTTTGGGCTTGTGGCTTATGGCTTGGGGCTTGGGGCTTGGGGCTTGGGGCTTAAGGCTTGGGACTTGGCACTTATGTCGTATGGATTGAGCGTCAGGCTTCAGTCTTCAAGCTCAGTGCTTAGGGCTTGGGGGCTTGGGGCTTTCTATTTTTTGCGTCGGGCTTCGGGATTCAAGCTATAGACTACAGGCGTGGGGCTTTGGGAATGAGGCTTCCGACTTTGAGCTTTGGGCTTGGGGAATGAAGCTTAGGGCTCGTTCGAGCTTCAGCCTTTAAGCCACGAGCTTCAATGTTAGGCCTTGGAGCTTTGGGCTTAGGGATTTGAGCCACAAGCTTGGGGATTGGGGCTCAGTGCTTAGGGCTTTGATCATTGGGCTTTGTGTTGCATGCTTGGTGCTTGGTGCTTGGGGCTTGGGGCTTAGGGCTTGGGGCTTGGGGCTTAGGGCTTAGGTCTTGGCGCTTTGGGCTTGGGTTCTTAGGCATTGAGTTTTGGGCTTTGGGCTTCGGACTTCGGGCTTTGGGCTATAAGTTTAGGGTTTGAGGCTTCGAGCTTGAGGATTTGAGATTCAGGCACCAGCCTCAGCTATGAGCTTGGGGCTTTAGGCATTGGGTTACTAGTTTGGGGCTTCAATTTTAAAGTTTGGGATTCGGGCTTCGGGCTAATGGTTTCGGGCTTTGAGCTTCAAGCTTTAGGCTTTGTGATTCAAAGTTTGGGATCCATGTTGTAGGCTATAGGATTAGGGCCTGGGCCTTGAGGCTTCAAGCATCAAGCTTCAGGATATGAGCTGCAGACTTTGGACTTCGGGCTTTAGGTTTTGGAATTCTTGCTTTAAGCTTTGGGAGTCGAGTTACAGGTTTTGGGCTTCAAGCTATAGGCAATAGTCTTTAGCCATTAAAGTTCAAGCAACGGGATCTGCATTCGGGCTTAGTGCTTGGGGCTTAAGGCTTCGAGATTAGGACTTGAGGCTTGGGGCTTGTTGTTTGGGGCTTCTAGCTAGGGGCTTTGGACTTCAGGTTTTGGGCTTCAAGCTATACGTTTCAAGATTCGGGCTGCTAGTTTTGGCATTCAAGCTTGGGATTCGGGATTTGGGATTTGGGATTTGGGCTTCGGGCTTAGGGCTTCGGGCTTAGGGCTTCGGGCTTTGGGCTATAAGCTTCAAAATTAGAGTTTTAGCTCAGGTTAGATGCATTAGGCTATGGGCTTGGGGATTGGGGCTTGGGGCTTGGGGATTGGGGCTTGGGCTTGGGGCTTGGGTCTTGGGGCTTAGTGCTTTGGGCATCAACATTGGGCATTAGGCTTTAGGCTTGGGGCATGAAGATTTAGGCTTCGAGCTTCAAGTTCTAGCTTTCCAACTTTGGGCTTTGAGCTTCACTCTTCAGGCAATAGTCTACATGCTACGGGTTTGGGGCACAGGACTTCAGGCTTTGAGCTTCAAGATTCGGTTAGGGATATGGGCTTGGTGCTTCGGGCTTGCGGCATCAGGTTTCGGTCTTTAAGCTAGAGACTTGAAGCATGGGTTTTTTTTATTATTATTAATTAAAGGGGAGATATTATTCATCAGGCCCCCAACCTGCTGAAAAGTTAAACTACTTTGGCTCATGCCAATACAAGATAAGGATAAAGGCCAATGGGCCAATACATGACATAAAGAGAGAAAGCAATCTAAGTTTGGTGAACACAAAACCCACCAATAATAAAAGGCCCAGTACACTGAATAAGCAAAACAAAATAGGCCCATGGTCAAGTCCATCCAGAATTAGGACCCAAACTGTTTCAAGCCCATCAAACAAGGCTCAAACAGCTATGGGTAACTCATCCAAAAAGTAGGAACGGGCCCAAAAGATTGGGCCGCAAAGGAAATAAAGGAAACACAGTCCTGCGGCCGGCAGAGAGGAAAGCCCAAGCCTTTGTTTCCGGAAAACAGCAATGGGCCCAAAAAGCTCAAATTCGGCCTTCACAGGAATAAAAGCCTGAATCTGGCTGAGATCGGCCCAAGAAGAATGGGCCATCTTTCGGCCCACCAAGGATTCAAATCCTTTGAAATTTGAAATGCCGATGCAGGAGAGAAGCCCATGTGTAGGATTTGCTGGCCCACGATTTTCAAGCAAGAATGAGCCTTCCTTGTTGAGAATCTTTTCAAAAATTATTTTTGAATTTTTGAAAAAGTTTCCCTCCAATTCTTTTGAGAAAAATCTTTTTCTTTTAAAATGAGGCACCCTTTCCTTGTTGAGATTCCATAAAAAAGGGGAAAAAAAAGAGAATTTTTTAGAATATTAATAACTCATTAATGAATACGAAGAATAAAGAATTAATTATCAAAAATTCTTTAGAACACTAAAAAATAATATTTTTTTTAGTTACTTTCATTCGAGAAGGAAATTTCTTAATAGTTATTATTTTTTCTTAACAATTTGCAATGTAAAATAAGTAATTTTTTAATTCTCATCAAGTAAGCTCCATAAATATTAATAAATGGTCATAATAAATATTAATAAATTCTTATAATATTCAAAATATAAATCATTACAATGGAAGAAAAATAGATCCTTCAATACCAAGAATAGAAACCTTCCATTAAATTTCAATCATTACTTAGCTTCCCTCCAACACCCCCTTTTTTTTTTTTTTTTTTGGACTTCAGCTGACTGCTTTTGGATAACGTGAACCAAGCTTTCTAATTAGTTCATGTAACGAGCTTTGGGTAAGTGGCACTCAAACCAGTTGGCTTTAGGGCACTAGATGAAAAGACATCCCGCGGACCTAATTGCTCGAACTAAAAAGGCTTAGATATTATCTTAAATCCCATAACCCTTTTAGCGAAATTTCAATCAGTGACTCCCAAACTAGTTGGTTTAAGGCACTAGTAACTAAACACCCTCGGACTTACTATTTCAGGTCTCATTTTGCTTGAAGCATGGGTTTGGGGCTTCAGAAATTGAGAATTAGGCTTTGGGCATCAAGCTTTGAGCATTGGGCTTCGAATTAATGATTTTGTATTAGAGGCTTCAAGCATAGGGCTTCAGGCATTTGGTTTTGGGCTACAAGCCATGGGCTAGGAACTTGTCACTTGAGGCTAGCGGCTTGTGACTTCAAGCATGGGGCATCAGACTTCAGGCTTGAGGCTTCAGGCTGCGAGCTTGAGGCCTCGAGCTTCGGGTTTAAGCCTACAGGATATGTGATTGGGGCTTAGAGTTTTGTGATATCCTGAAATTTTGAAGTTAAAAGAAATTGAAATATAAGTTAGTTTGAGGTTTAAAAATTAAAGCTGAATTGGACTTAAAATGAAAGATTTTAGACTTGAAAATAATGATTTTGGACTTAAAAATAATAATTTTAGATCTATTTATAAGAAGTTGGAAACAGGGGAACTAAATTATAATTGTTCCATTAATCAGATGAGGACAGCAGCGGAACCGCGTGTCGCCCGCGCCAGGTGAGAGAAAGGGAATTTCCCCTCTCCCTTTCGGTTTTTCGCGCTTGTGCCTCTTCGTTCCGCCGTTCCACCAAGAGCAGCAGCAGCGCTGCAGCTGCCGCAAGCTCTAGCAGCAGGTGGAGGAGAAGAAAAAGAAGAAGAAAAAAGAGGAGGAGGAGGAGAAAAGGAAAAAGGAAAAGTGAAAAGCTAGGGGAATAAATGAGAGATTTCAAGCGTTGTTGTAACAGTAAATCGGTAGGTAATTCTGTCCCTAAAGTTAATATTGATATATTATTATAATGCTTATGAAAACGGATGAATGTTGTGAGACTTTAGAAATTATGTTATTATGTCTCGTGTTCTATTAATTACGTAAGGAGAAATAAAGGAGGGATTTCAGATCTAGCCAAAACAGTAAATCAGTAGATAATTCTTTCCTTAAAATTGATGTTAATTTAATACTGTATTGTGAATATAATTTATTGTTTCAAGATTTTGGGGAAATTATGATATTGTGGAGAACAGATTAATTTGGTGAAATTTTGTGATCAATCCTCTGTTTGGTTTTTATTGATGTTTTGATCTATTAAGTGGATTTTGCATTACAAAGGAATTTTAGTAGACATGTCGATATGGAATTATGTTATTATATCATGTATGCTGTGTATGCTGTTATTTGAGTGAATGAATAAGATATGCTTGTCTGTGAGGTGATGTGGTACTAATGAATTTTTTTATACCAAGAACCGATGAAGGCAGAGAGTTTCCTATATATATGTTATTTCGATGAGGGCGAGGAGTGTACGTCGGGTGATGTCCTAAGAAAAAGAAATCACTAATGCAAGGTGCGGCTCTTGTCAAGGCTTCTAGAATAATAAGCTGTAGGAACTCTTGTCAGGCTTCTAGGTGAAAGGGTATGAAAATAATAGATCCACGTCACTATACAGAATATTATTATGTTGTCACGAATTCAGTATGTTCAATGATAAGTTATGCCATTAAGATTGATCATATGGTATGTATTGTTATTATGAGTAATGAGATGATATTTGTATTCATGATTTAAAGGTGATGATGAGTAAGGCAGGTTTCTCACAAGCGATCACACATGCCAGCTCGAGCTTGATTTGGCGCGACGGCATCCAAGGCCCTTTTGGGCTGATGAGAAATAATTGTGGCATTTGAAGTGATTGGTTGAGAAACTTGGGGCCCAGAAATATAATAATAATGAGTAAAGATAATTATGATATTGATATTAAAGGATAATATTTTTAAGAGTATTTTGCATATTAGACTTGTTGTAGTAGAGATTAATTTTATTTCTGGTTTGATTCTAATACATGAGTTGTATTCAATCTGTATGCAGTATTGAATTTATTATTGTTATTTTGGATACTGTTTTATCTACTGGGTCTCTATTAACAGACTTCTGTCATTTTTAGTGGCAGGTGTAGCACTAGAAGGATCACGGGACAAGGGAAAAAATTGAAAGTAATTTTGTGATATAGCTGTGATATAGCTGTGATATTTAAGAATTTCAGTTGAGGTTTGTGTGTAAAAAAAATAGAAAGAATATTACTTTTCTGGCATCCGGAAAATCGGGACGTCACAAGTTTAGTCTTTAAGTTTTGGACATTGGGCACTGCGCTTCAGGCTAGGGGCTTGGGGATTCGGGCATTCGGCATCGAGCATTGGGCTTTGAGCTTCAAGATATGGGATTAGCACTTGGGGCTTCGGGCTTCACTCTTCAAGCTTTGGGCTTAAAGCATTGGGCCTCTGGCTTTGGGCTTAAAGCATTGGGCCTCTGGCTATGGGCTTGAGGCTTAGGGTTAGGGCTTGGGGATTTGAGATTAGGGCTTCGAGATTAAAGCATTAGGCCTCTAGCTATGGGCTTGAGGCTTAGGGTTAGGACTTGGGGATTTGGGCTTTAGGCTTGGGCCTCAAGCTTGGGGATTTGAGCTTCATGTTACGGGCTTGGGCTTGGGCTTGGGCCTTAGTGCTTGGGGATAGGAGATTCATGCATGAGGCATCAGGGTTTAGACTTGGGGCTTGAGGCTTAGGATTCGGGCATTAGGCTTTGGTCTTCAGGCTTCAGTCTTTGTTCTTCGGGCTTTGAGCTTCGAGCTTCAGGCTTCATGTTACGGTCTTAGGGCATGGGGCTTAGTGCTTAAGGATAGGAGCTTCAGGCTTCAAGCTTCAAGCTTTAGGCTTGGGGCCTTGGGATTAGGGATTTGGGCTTGGGGCCTTGGGATTAGGGCTTTGGGCTTGGGGATTGCGGATTATGGCTTCAGGCATCTAGCTTTGGCCTTCAGGATTCAGGCTTTGTTCTTTAAGCTTGAGGCTTCGGGTTTCGGGATTTTTATGTAATGTTCAAGCTTGGCTCTTTAGGCTTTAGGCTTGTTGGGCTTTGGCCTCGGCCAAAGAATACTGGCTTAGGGTTTGGGGCTTCAGGCTTCAAGCTTTCAGCTTTCGGCTTTGGGCTTCGATCTTCCAGTTTCCAGCTTCGAGCTTTGAGCTACAAGCTTTGGGCTTTGGGTTTGGGGCTTCAGGATTTAGGGCTTTGTTTTATGGACTATGGGATTCGAGCTTGAGGCTTAGGGCATAGGGCATAGGGAGTTGGGCTTAGGGATTCGTGCTTTGGGTATAAGGCATTGGGCTTGAGGCTTGGGGCTTGGGGCTTGGGGCTTGGAGCTTGGGGCTTCTAACATCAGAATTTGAGCTTCGGGCTATGGTGTTTGGGCTACAGGCTTCAAGCTATAGGCTTAGGGCTTTAGACTTCGGGCTTCAGGGTTTAGACTTCCGGCTTAGCGCTTAGGGTTTGGGATTGGGGCATGGGGTTCGGTGTTGAGGCTTCAAGCTTAATACTTTGAGCTAGGGGCTTCGGGATTTACAATACAGGCTTTAGGATACAGGCTTATGGGCTCCAAGCTTTGGGCATATGGCTTTGGACTTTGGTTTCAAGCCACACATCCCAAGTCCTAACCCCCAAGTCCCTAACCCCAAGCCCCAAAACCTTAAGCCCATAATCAGAAGCTCAAAGCTCGAAGCCCCAAACCCTAGTCCTAAAAGCCCTAAACCTCATGCCCTAAGTGAAGCACAATACCTAAAGCCCAAAGCTTGAATCCCAAAGCTTGAAGCTAAAATCCAGTAGCCTTAATCCCCAAGTTCAAAGCCTAAAGCCCAAATCCCGAAGCCTGAAGTCATAAGCTCGAAGCCCAATGCCACAAGCCTAAAGCCTAAAGTCCATAGCTTGAAGCCCATAGCCCATAGCCTGCAGCCCAAATGTTAAAGCTTGAAGCCCATAGTTTGAAGCCAGAAGCTCGTAGCCCTAATCTCAAAGCCTATGCCAAAACCCTAAATCACTGAAGCTCGTAGCCCTAATCTCAAAGCCTATGCCAAAACCCTAAATCACTAATCTCATAACTCCCGAATCCTGAAGGCCGAAATGCAAATCACTAAAACAGAAGCTCGAGGATAGGCCTCAAGCCTCAAACCCAAAGCACCAACCCCTAAGCCCTAAGCCTAAAGCATGTAGCCTGAAAGCCCATAAATCGAAGCTCAATACCCGAAGCCCTAGGCCCTAAGCCCGAATCCCCATGGTTATAGCCCATAGCCCGAAGCTTGAAGCCTAAAGTTCGAACACCAAAGCTCAAAGCCTAAAACCCCAAACTTGATGCCTAATGCTCATATCCTGAAGCTTGATGCCTGAAGCCCCAATCCCCATGCCTCACGCTCGAAGGTCCAAGTAGCATTACCGCAGTCCTTAAAGCCTTTGTAGCAGCATAAATGTCTGCCAAAGCACCTCCTCAATAGGAGAGAAAAGAAAGAACGTTGAACTCGAAATCTATAACATCTTGAAACAAGTAAAATATCAGAGGTTGCATTGACAACAGATGCGGGAAGATAGGTATTGCCATGGTGAGGCTGAATAATGGCGAGTTGTACCCACCGAAAAAAGACAACATGTCAGAGAACTTCCTTCCTCCGTATGACGAAGCGAACTTTTGTCAAGAAAAACTTACTATGGTGAGCATCATAGGGGTGCTCGGATGCCCTTCTACCGGTGCCCACCCCCTGAAAGGTCCCATTTGTAGATACGCTGCTGATATATTAATAAGAGAAAAGTTTAATATAATAGTGAGTATAACGGTGAACACCATACCAATAAGTTTGGATATGGAAGGTCCCATTAGATTTGGATCTGAAAAGCATACAAAAATAAGGGTGAATATCATGGGTCTACTCTGCCAAATAACTCTGGTAAAGTGAACAACCGTGAAATGTCCCCAAACAAAGTAAGTCAATCTTAGTCAAAGAAAGATAAAAATCCTTTAAAAGATAAGATCATAAATGAGGCTGAGATAGAAGGCTTCTTTTGGCCAAAAAAGAAAGGCAAAAGCTGCAAGGGCTAAGAACCCCTGGAGGAAAGCTTTGAAGAATTGCCCTCATGATCACACCCAAAATATAAAGTTCACAAGATATGCTTCATAGGAGCGAGAGGCAAGAAGGTTGCATCATAGCCTCAAGAACCAACTTACCTTGAAGGGCATCGTGAACAAAGAACGCGTGAAGAAGGTAACATTGAGACAGAAGAGAAAGTGACTTTAATCCCGACATCTTGTCTTCAACAATTGGAAAGACAAACCCACATACAGAAAAGCAAACTTAAAGTACTAGATGATCATATGGAGTGTATGGAATTTATGATGAAACAATTGTGCTCACACCTTAAAGGAATTATCAACGTGCAATCTCGGGCGATTGAAGTTCCATCCTCAGGGAACTCCCCTATGCCGGATCAAAAGAATAACAGCCCTATGGCTAGCAAGCTAAACACAGAACCATCATCAAGCTAAACGCGATGCTTTTGATATTTTTAAATCTTTTTATAAGCGTATAAACAACCAAAAGGGTTTTGAAGTACTTTCAATTCGTAGCGATCATGGCGGTGAGTTTGAGAACGAGTGCTTTGAATCTTTTTTCGATGAGCTTGGCATCTCACATAATTTTTCGGCACCTCGAACTCCTCAACAAAATGAGATTGTTGAGAGGAAGAACCGAACTCTTATTGAGATGGCTAGATCCATGCTTCATGAGCGTGGACTTCTAAAATATTTTTGGGCCGAAGCAGTAAATACGGCTTGCTACATAGTAAACCGTGTGACGGTTCGATCCATACTTAGGAGACCCCTTATGAATTATGGAAAGAACGTAAACCAAATATTTCTCATCTTCGTATTTTTGGCTGTAATTATTTTATTTTGAATAATGGTAAAGATGATTTGAGAAAATTTGATCCTAAGGCAGATGAAGCCATCTTCCTAAGATATTCTTTAACTAACAATGCATATCGTGTTTATAACACAAGAACTATGCTAGTGGAAGAATCTATTCATGTCCAATTTGATGAATCTAATCCAAACTCTTCAAGGAGGGATGATGACCTTTTTGAAGATACAGATTTTGAGAAGCAAAGCATAGAAGGTGGAGAAGCATATGCCAAGAAAGAACCTCATGAAGATGTGCCACCACAATTAAAATTTAATGGTAAAAATAAAGCCAAGATGAATCTTCCTAAAGAATGGAAATATAAGGAGGCTTATCCACTAGAACAAATCATTGGTGACCCATCACAAGGGATAAGAATAATATTATCTCTTCAAAATGAGGTAAATCACTTCGTCTTTAGTTATGCAAGAAGAGCTTGATCAATTCAAAAGGAATGATATTTGGGAACTAGTCCCAAGACCCAAGGATCATTCTATCATTAATACAAAATAAGTTTTTCGTAATAAGTTGAATGATTCCGGAACTATTATTCGCAATAAAGCCCGATTAGTTGCCAAAGGTTTCACTCAAATCGAAGGCATCGATTTTGAGGAAACATTTGCGTCTGTTGCACGTTTGAAAGCCATTCGTCTCTTACTTTTATTTGCTTGCCTTAAAGACTTTAAGTTATTTCAAATGGATGTAAAGAGTGCTTTTCTTAATGATTTTATTGTCGAAGAAGTGTATGTTGAGCAACCTCCTGGTTTCATTGACTCGTGTGTTTTTTGGATCATATTTTCAAGCTAAAAAAGGCTCTATATGGCTTGAAACAAGCACCCCGTGCTTGGTATGAGAGATTGAGTAAATTCCTTGTAGATAACGGTTTTGTCAAAGAACAAGTTGATACAACACTATTTATAAAAAAACATGATGATAATTCATAGTAGTTCAAATATACGTTGATGATATCATTTTTGGTGCTACTAATGAATTACTATATGAAGAATTCTCTAAGTGCATGTTTAGGGAATTTAAAATGAGCATGATGGGAGAACTCAACTTCTTTCTTTGATTGCAAATAAAACAACTTTTTAAAGGCATATTTATCTGTCAAAGCAAATACACAAAAGAATTTCTCAAAAAGTTTGGGATGAACAACATAAAATAAATTGGAACCCCAATGAGTCCATCTACTAAGCTCGATAAAGATGAAAAATTATATAGATGTATGATTGGTTCTCTTTTATATCGTATAGCTAGTCGCCCTGATATTGTCTTTAGTGTTTGTATGTGTGCTCGATTTCAATCCAATCCTAAAGAATCTCATTTAGTAGCAGTTAAGAGAATTTTTAGATATTTGGTTGGCACACACTCACTAGGCCTATGGTATCCCAAAGGCACTACACCAAATCTAATAGAATTTTCCGATGCCGACTTTGCTGGGTGTAAGGTTGACAGGAAAAGTACATCAGACACTTATCAATTCTTTGGCAATGCTCTTGTATCATGGTCTAATCGAAAGCAAAACTCTATTGCCTTATCGACTGTAGAAGCAGAATATATTGCCTCAGGTAGTTGTTGTGTACAACTTCTTTGGTTAAAATAACAACTAGTTGATTATGGCATTATTCTAGATCAAATTCCTATTAGATGCGACAATATGAGTGCTATTTGCTTAATCAAAAATCCGATTCAGCACTCACGTACTAAACACATAGAAATTCATCATCATTTCATTAGAGATCATGTAGAAAAGGGTGAAATTATCCTAGAATATGTATCCACTGATTTTCAACTTGCAGATATCTTTACCAAGCCTCTGCATGAAGATAGGTTTAATTTCATAGTTAAAGAGATTGATATGTTGGATGGAACTAGCTTGTGATGTCTTGCCATAAAATTGTATGTTACAATTTGCATAACTTTTTACCCTCTTTGAAATGCTTTTATTCATATATAAATTTTATCTATAAATAACTTAAAACATATTCTTGCCAATTTTCTATTCTCACCTCTCTAATTTTGATGATTCATTTTCAGAAATCTCGCTAACTGCATGCGTCCTCAACAATCATGAAATTTGGTCGATTTTAGAAATCGACCGGATCTCTTGGGTTGATGATTTTTCTGGGTTACCCGAGAAAATCGGCTGATTGTCAAAATCAACCGGATCTTTCTGGAAAACCAGCCCATCGGGTTTGCGTGACCCTCTCATTCCTTCCAGTGGGCCAACCTTTTGACCCATCTTTCTGCTCATCTGTCGCTTGCGTCTCTCTCTCTCTCTCTCTCTATCTCCTCGCCTTCTCACCTAAAACCCTAACTCCTTTCCAGCGCTCCTCCACCATCTTCTTCTCCCCTTCCTTTTCACTTCAACCCTAACCAGTAATGGCTCGCAGCAAAAGGAAAGTTCCGCCTCCTTCCTCTTTCTCCTCTGCAACTGAAGATAATCAATCACATGAGGAGATGTCGTCTATCGAAGAGGAAGCTTCACTTGAAGAAGAATAGATTTCAGGGGAGAATGAGACATCAGAAAATGAAGCTATGTCAGCCGACTCCTCCTCTTCCTCTTCTAAATCCAGCAAGGAAGACAGACTCAGAACCCTTGCCACCATTGCCATTGACTCAACTCCACCTCGTCCTGGTTTCAAGAAAAAGGCACTAATGGTCAGGACCTCTCTCTCCTCTGTTATTCCCTCATCTTCTGTTGGTCCTTCTTCCTCTGCCCAGTCTCTACCTGCTGTGAAGAATAAAGTAGTAAAATTGAAGAAGCCCTCTGTCGTCAAACCTGAGAAAGCTACGGTAGAACCTAAGAAACCTGCAGCAGAACTAAAGAGATCTGCAACCAAGCCTAAGATTGCTGCAGTAGAGGCAAAGAAATCCACCACAAAAATGGAGAAGCCTACAACAGAAAGAAAAAGTACCTCTGCACAATTGAAGAAGAAGAAGACAGGCCTAGAACCTCTTCCTGTCTTCCATTCAAATCGCAGGGATCAACTCAGACCAAGATTTGGCACAAAGGTTTGCATGCCTCATTCCTCAAAACCTACTATTCCTCCTCCTACTGTAGAGATCTCTGAAGAAGAAGAAAAACCGAAGACCTCAAGAAGGAAAGGAAAAGAACCAGTTGAATAATCCATTCCTTTACCCAAATCTCATCGGTCCTACATCAAGAAATTCATGAAGGCAGTCAAGGACACTCCTATTCTGAATGTGAGACCAATCAAGAGGGAAGGGGTCTCTTTTTTCATCAACCAAGTTATTGATCGACATGATTGAGAGAAATGGTTATCCTGTTATCGTCCCTATTATCCTGATATAGTAAAACTCTTTTATACCAATCTAGAGATTGACTTAGAGGCTAGGACTCTCACCTCTTCTGTTCTAAACATCCCTATTAGAATTTCAGCTCAGAATCTCATCAACCACTATGGTTTTCTGATTCCTGATAACTCTATTACTCTAGTAAACCTCAAGGTTGATCCCAGCACATTCTTAGATATTGAAACTATTCTGGGTTATAGTCCTGAATATAATCCACCTGGAGTTAAGAAGCATGTAGCTAGAAAGATCAAACATTTAGCTTCTTGTAGTGATTAGGACAAAATACTTGGCAGAATATTACAAGAATGTTTTCTTCAAATTCATGGCCACAAAGGTGAGTGGACTAATATGCATCAAACTGCAGTCTACCATCTGCTTCAAGGAAGATCTCTAGACACTATAGAGATCATCTTTCATAGCCTAGAAAACTATCGCAATATTGCTCAAAAGAGCAAATATATACAAAGTTTTCACTATGACAACATTATTTGTGACTTTCTTACTATTCATCATGATGTAAATCTGTCCTATTTTGTCAAAGGAGCTAGATATTATAGTTTTTCTCAGAACAGCTTCAAACTACACCAACCCAAGCCTTCCTTCCAAAATGTTGCTGCCAAACCAGATCAAAGAGCCCCAACATCTCCTTTTTTCTCCTCTCTTAAATCTGCCCATCCTTCCACTTCATCTCCCTTTATATCCCAGTTTGTCAAATTTATTGTTGGCTCAATTGAGACTATTGGAGAGCTAGCTGAATCCAATAGCCAAAAAATCCTTAGCCTCCAAGCTCATATGGACACTCTCAGTAGTTTCACTGTTGAAATTGCTAAGCTTGCAAGCTACAACAATGAAATGCTTGAGAAGTTAAGTCAAAAAGTTGATCATTTAGCTGAAAAACTAATCCCCTCTTCTTCTGGCAAGAAATGATAGTTTAGAGTTATTTATGTAATGATTATATGAATAAACTCTTTAATATTCTCAGCACTTTTTATTATTGTTCTATGTTGTTATGTCTGAATATTGTAAGCAACATCAGATGCTTTTTCTCCTACATTGATCATCTTTTTGATGATGCCAAAGGGGAAGAAAAGAACATGTTATTATGTAGTGTGCTATTTATATTTTTGTGATCAACATCTACTCACTCTGATCTGCAATGACAATATTTTCATTTGCTCTAATCTGCAATGTCAATTTATAATTTTTTTTATGTGTGCTACAATTGAGGGGGAGCATGCCATAATATGTATATTTCACTTATGTCTCTATCTCATATTTCAAGCATTCAATTTATTTGTGTTTTGCCAGGGGGAGCAACTCATACTGCTATCTCTTTTATTTTCCGTAGCACACTAAATTAATTATCATCATCAAAAAGGGGGAGACTGTTGAACCTCTTAATTTTAATGATTACAATTAATTTAGCATTATATACTAATCATCTTATTAAGTGTGTTATCAGGTTATTTATATCATAATTGAGGTGAATGTCCAAATTTAAGTTCAAGAAAAGAAGTGTACTACATAGTTCATTTTTATTTTGTTTTCTAGGACATAATTATAAGCATGGATATTTTTGCCAAGGATTTAACTTGTACTCAATCTTAGTTAGCCTAAGGTCTATCCATTCCTTGATAATCTTTGCTGTAAAATTCATCTCTATAGCTGTAGGAAAAATCGGTCGATTTCCAAAATCAACTGAATTTCTCTGGACTGACCCAAACTCAGCTGTCCAGCTGACCGTTTGGCCTATCCAAATCTCCAAAATATGAGAATATCTTATTTCCACTACTTTATTTCTAGCAGCCCACTTTAAAAATATATTTTAACTTGAAACATCTCTCAACAAATTATTTCTTTACTCGTTTATTCTAAAATGAAAAAATATTTGCATTTCTCATTCCACTTGTTCTTTTCAGCAGTCTTTGAGTTTTGTGCTAAATATATTGTCCACCTAAGCTATCCAATATGTCAAAATCTATCCTAGATGGTACTCTCTCTTTGTTTTAGCTTTTGGGTAAAAATTTTGGGTGTTTTAGCCTTCTTTTAGCTATTTTTAAATTATTTTTTTTGTTGAAAACACTCCAACATGTTTCATTATGGAAAATGGACAAAACTACTATTCTATGCTTTATCACATCAGCATTTTTTCCAAATTTTATTTTTAAAATATTTCCCTTGTTCCAAGCATGGTTGGACTTGACATTTATCCTTAAAATACAGACCCAGCTTAACCCAATCTGTCTTTAACGTTCCAATGGACACATCATCACCCAGAAATATCTGAAATGCCCTCTACTTGCTGTTTTCTCGTTGGTCCACTTGAATGACATGTCAAAAAAGTTGTCTACAATTGGCTAATTCAAATAAAGGGCAAATATTTCAAGTTTCATGCTTACCACATGCTGTAGAAAAATAAAAGCATACATTTCCTGCTGTTCTATACTCTTCTTCCTGCTCAAAAATCCTCCAAACTCTCCTTCAAGCTTCTACTTACAAATAAATCTCCTCAAGGAGAAACAAAAGGAAGAAAGTGTGTTGTGCTTTTCACTGTTCTGAAGCCAAGACCAGTAATCCTCATTGTTCACATTCCTTCTTGGCTTTTGGGTTTTATCGTAGCTTCAAGTTTTTCATAATCTGAACTTTTACTGTTTTATTTTTGTTGCACAATAAAAGTAAAACTGTGCAGCTAATAGTTTCATGTCTTAAACCTTGCTTTTTCCTGAATATTTTGAGATGTTTGTTTTTGCTTAACCATTATACTTTCTTCTTTTCTTTTACCCTAAGATTATAGAATTTAATCTTGGACTTCTACGAGTTTTTACCCTTGACAAGTTGCTGTATGCATAGAGCTCTTCACTGTAATTTAATTTTTTGTGCTTAAGTTGTAATTGAGCTAGCAAGGCTAGCAAAACCTTGTACCCTTTTCTATTTTCTTTTGAGTTATTTTTGTAGGTTTGCTCGGCTTTGGTACTTGCAAAAAGCCGTGGTGCATAGATTTTCTTGGCTTTGGTTCCTGTAAAAAGCCATAGGATTGTATTGGGTTTATTCGACTTTGGTTCCCATAAAAAGCTGGGGAAATTTAGTGGAAATTCCCATCTGAGGAGTGTGGGGACCCCCTCTTGGGAAGTCTCTGGGTCAACAGCCACCTCTAATTCTGTAACTTCTTAAGGTAGCCTAGGGTTCCTTTTCCAACCATCCATCTAACATCTCTAATGAACTCAGTTGAACATACTGTTACTTTCTTTGGAAAACCTAGAACTCTCCCAATAAAGAAGTAATAATCCCTCTAATGTGAATGGGAATTGCTAGCATCGGAAAATATTGCTTTCGTTGTCTTAGAATGTGGGGCTAAGCAACCCTTGTATCTTGGGACTCTTATCCAACTAACAGACTTCTGAATAAACTCAAGCTCTTGGTGGTCTTTGGGACATTTAGAAGCTTGATAAAGGAATAAAGGTAGATGATAGCATTAGGAACTAATTGCACTGGCATGATCTAATAAGCATTGAAGATATCTATGAATTCTGGTTAGGGGGAAACATCATGCCATACTGGAGTTGAGCCCTGTAGAAGTAGGCGATGTCTTCTGGAGGTTATTAAGATGATTCTCTGCCTAAGGGGGATGATAATGATATTAGGTTTCCCTCTAAATTTCTTGGTAGTATTCTGAACCTCATGTTCCATCATTAGACTATCTTGGTAAGATTGATCCTAAAGGAACTATTTAAGAAGCTTAGCTCAATCGATCTCCCTCGCTCCCGTGGTGGATTTTGACTCAAAGGAGGGTTGCAAAAAATGTTAGGGTTGGCTCAACAAAGGACAACAATGGTTTAGATGAACCTTAGTTTGGAGAAAAGGCAGGAGATATACTTCTTCAAAGTCTAGGGTAAAACATCTGGACCATCCGGATTTGCCCCAGACACGTAGAGGAGATTTGATGATACCAAATGTATGAGTGGTTGATGTTTACATGTGAATTTAATGTTACATTAAGACCGTACACGTAATAGTCAAAGTATTCAAAGTAGCTATCCTAGTCGACGATGTTATAACCATCAAGCCTGTTATTACCATTTGATATTTATTTAGATCTGTTTCAAGGGATTCAAATGTTAATGTCGAGGGAATCCTAGCAAATAACACATTGGGTACGAGTCTTGCATTATCAGCACCTGCTACCTCTAGTATTATTCTGTCAAAGGATAGCTAACATGTTAGCATTTTCCTTAACTATATTTTTGGTTATAGTCGTGTTACTTTCCTTCATAGCTATCAGCTTGATTGACAAAAGGGCATCACCAGGTTCCTTGTTACTATTTGTCGGCTAGCCAGTCTTAAATAATCTAACTGATCAAGAAGCCATGTGTCCTCTTCTTGATATAATGGTGGCCCCACGTAGAATTGGAAGCTCCATTCTATTTCAACCGATAACTTCAAGCCAACAATATAACTTATGTCTATAAATACCTCATTGGTGCTTCACTGGAAGAGGGATAGAGAGAACACATAGCTCTTGCATTCTTTTTTCCTTTTAACTTTGTCTTGTAATGATCAAAGGACATTTGATTCATAATAAAAATTTATATTCGATTCTCTGGTGGATGTAAGGGATCATCCCTGAACTGCCTTATATTTGGCGCGTTTTGTGGATGGTTTTTAGGGGGCGTTTGGTTCAATGTTATCTTGATGTTATGTTATGTTATCTAAAGAAAGCAATTGTTTGGTTTAATGACATCTAAATAATCTTTTATTAGATTATAAAATTATTAATCAGAAGATGACATCTAGATGTCATGACATCTGAATTACATAACATAACACTAAGATAACAACGAATCAAATGCCCCTTTATTTTTATTGTGCAAATTGTTCTTGCAAGGAATCATGTGCACTGCTGATTCTTAGAATTAATGTTTACATCAACAATCTCAAAACAATTGTACCCGCTCCTAAAGATTGAATTGTATACTAATGTCTATTTGATTGTAGCTTTGATTTCATAATAAATAGAATTTCACTTAAAACTTGTAACATATTTGACTAAGTGGAGATTTCGCCTGAAACCATATTTTATATGATTTAAGGCCTTAGGCTTCATAGATTAAAAATAACTTGAAGCTGCTTTGAATTGATTTCATATAATGGAAAAAATCTGTTTGTCGGATACTTTAAAATATTGGAAAGATTCACTTCAGTTAATAAGCTTCAGAAGGGTTGAAATCGTGTAATTTTTTTTTCAAACATGCTTATACGATTACTTAAATAGATTTAATTTGTATGAGGATACTATATGTTTCGCGCAAAAATAAAATCACGTACGATCAATACAGACTTAAAATGGCATCCCCACAATTATGGAAATAGATTTCATTATGATCATAGAATAATTTTTTAGCATGTTTGCCTATCTGCAGCTAGGGCCGTAAATGAATCAAATTGGATTGAGTGGCAGTTTGTTTAAAGATATATTTATTTACTAAAATTGAATTTGAGCTCATGCTTGGGATGATCACGCTAGAAAAAGAACACTGGACTGTAAATTAAGCAAAACTCTTTTGTTTACTATATATAAAAAATAATTATTTATATATCATAAAAATTTTAAATATTATTTATATATTATTTTTTAAAAAAAATTCTGATACATGATGTTTATATATTTAAATAAAAATTTAATATTTAAAATTTTATTTGGCATATATGTAAATGTCCCGGAAAAAATACACTTGCGATTACGGCGTTTCGTGGTGGCCTTGCGATTGGCCAGCCTATGTTGCGAACTGGAGCGAAGCTTACTGCGGGGGCCCTTGCCCTAGCTGGGGGAGCCGCGGCCGTTGCCATCTCCACCAGTTCCGATGATCTCTATACTTCCTTCAGGCTTTGTACCCTGGTCCCCCTCCGCCTGCTACGCGACTCCGCCACCGTTGCCACAATGGCCTTCGGTCAGTGTCCTAAACTTCCCTTTCTTCACTTTTAATCTTTCTCCCTCATCAGTTCAGGATTTTCTCTTGTTATTCGGCTTTTGCCCGATATCGTCTTTTATGAGCTTTTTATCTTCAGAGGATTTGTGCTAATGCCAGAACTTGCTGCTTTCCATTTGATACAAATGATCACAGTTCTTACAGATATTTGGTAAAAACTGATTTTATTATACTCACTGAGACATGTCATGATTCTTAATTTGTTAATAGCTTATGTAGCTTTTTATGTTGTCTGTTTTTAACTAGTATATGTTGCTAGCCTGTTGTCAATGTTTGGGAATAAAATCCAAACAATGAAAATAACAAGACTTAGAGGAGACAAGAACAGAGCTTTCACCTGATGACACGTCTAATGTAATTTGGAATATGAAGTGGTGAGCCAGAGCCTGAAGAAGAGGAGAGGGTCTCATTCAAAGGAAGAAGAGGGAGGTGAGCAGAAGAGCCTCAGGTCTTTGCCACCGCGGAGAGGTTAGGATGGTTTGAGCCTGGAGCGAGTCGAGTGTGAGTTCAAGGAGGATGTGGCCATTGAGCAGCTTGTAAAAAGAGGGACAGTTTTTGTCTAGATGAGGGAGGAACCCCTAGCGAGCATTAAGTGTGGACATTTATAGGAGGTGAGAAGTCAGGTGGAGTTGGCGGCTACACTGTGAGAGATTGCCTAGTGCAGGAGCCCATGCTAGGGGGATATCCTTCGCTAGTGATAGTAAACACGGTGGCTGCAATCACCATCCTGAAGGGCTAAGAATAGGGTGAACTGTAAAAACAAAGGGAAGATGATAAGTTGAGATAAAAAAAAGATTGAAACAATAGCATATAAAACTACCATCCAATTGGCAAATTACATGGGCAACTTAACTGCTGCTAAGGAAATCAAGTCACTCACAAATAATAGTAACACGAATAAGGATGATCCCTACCATATGATAAGAAGAAAAAGAAATAAATCTAAGAATCATCCTATAATTGCCTTCAGAGATGAAGGAAAGTCTTCATCAGAATCAAAGCTAGACAAAATATGTTAGGAATTGTCTCTGAAAGATGAGACCTGACCTTGAGGAATTAGACTGGGAAGTGATGCTGAGTCTATTTCCCTAGAAGAAATGCCTAGAAATTCCTCTGATAATGAAAACTCGCCCTCAACAAGTTGCAAATTTCTCATAAGTCTTATTGAATTTGTAAAAAAATAAATGATTCTTCACAATATTTGTTTTCAATAATTTTATGTTTTCATATTTCAAGCACGGATATCTTATTCTTTCACTAACTAAACATTCGTTTCTAAGTGCAAAATCAATAAAAGAATTTACTGCATAATCATATACAGATGATCGCGTATCTATTTTAATCAAAGATTGATTCATATATTACCTTTGAAACAAGGTTTGGTATAGTCAAATTCAAAAAATTGATCTGCTTGAGATGAAATTATTACAAAAATTTAACATACATCATAATTAACATATAAATAAACTAAAAAAAGAAAATAAATAAAAGTTATTTTGTGTGATTTTTCAGTAGTGGATGGCTATCAAAATTGTTAAAATCAAATTTTGTGCAATAAGTGATTGATCAACCTAAAAAAATAACAACAAAAAAAAAAAAGAAAAAGAAAATAATGAAAGAGTGAAGATGAAGAAGACGATGAAGAAGATCCAATAACAACGAGATCTCTTGGCATCAGTGAAGCTTCCTTGCAACGAGTGAGATGGAAACGAGAGTGAGTCGCATATGGTTGGATTACATTAGTCAATCGTCGTCTAATGAACATTAGATGACAGTTGATTAGTCAACCATCGTTTATTGTTTTGACGACAATTGACCTAGTCAACTGCCATCTAATGTTTAAACAGCAATTGACTAAAGCTAACATTTTTTATGGCGGCCGCACACTAAGCCGCTATAAAAGACTTATGACTATTTATTTAAGCCGATAAAACTGTTCAACTGCCTTAATAAAAGTGCTATAAAATCTATATTTTCTCCTAGTGTCTTATCGGTTTTGATAGCTCTTATTGAATACACCTGTGGGTGCTACTGCTAGGATTGCCACTGCTGCTATTGGGGCTACTGCTACTTTTATGTTGTTGAACTGCTAATGCTGCTGTTATAGCTGCTACAACTATTGTAATTGCTACTGCTAGTGTAATTATCACTTTTTCTTTTATTATGGCTACTATTGCTTTTATCTCTACTACTACTACTACTACTACAACCACCATTGTTGATTCAATTAATGTTGTTGTTGCGGTGATGATTAAACCTACTGCGACAGCTGTGGCTGCTTTTGCTATTGTTGCATCAATTACTACTGTTGTTATGGGTGCAATTGCTGTTGTAGGCTCTACTGCTGCCGTAATTATTATTGCTATTGTTGTTGAGGCTGCTATTCTTACTTTCTCCTATGATTATTGTTGTTGCTGCTATTGTCGTTGGTACTGTGTTACTATTAATGCTGATACCATTGTAGCAACTATGACTGCTAATGTTGTTGATGCTAGTGCTACTACTTTTGATTCTACTACTATTGCTGTTGCGGTTACTATGGCTGCTATTGAGGAGCAAATCCTCGGAAAATCTGTTTGACCGACAAGGGTGGTTGTTTGTCGAGTTGCTTTAGCTTCTAATTTGACCACGCGTTTGCTCACGTCTGTTTGGCTGGTAGGTCAAACTGAATAAACTGACAATCATAGCAGGTAGGAGTCGTAAGCTTCTTGTCCCTCCACATGGACAATTAAGGATGCGCAGTAAAATGACCACACAATAGTCGGGATGTTCAACAAAGCCTTCTTGCCATGAACTTTAGTTGCACTGACATAAATGAGAAAAGAAAAGGGAAAAGAAAAAGGAGACAAGTCACGGATATTAGCTGATGGGAAATTGTTAGATCCTCACAAAGACCAATGAATATAATGAGCATGATGACAACTGACCACGATCAACAAGGGAGGGTGAGAGGTCTTGGCAGATTGGCTACAAGGACATGTAAGAAGTTCTTTAGTGGATCTACTAGGTAGAATCTACGAGGATGTGCTCCTGTGAGTTATGGTGAGGCGATTGGGGCTTGGATTTGCCAATGGGATGGAATGTCCATCTTTGTTGTTGACGATGCCTGTGACAAGCCAATGTTGGTGAGATTGCATTGGAGGCCATTGAATCTAGAGGAGAAAGGGAAAGCATTGGCATTGGTAGCGCCGATAAAGGAAAAATTGGAATATCTTGGTGAAATCAACCCCTTTGTTAGGTCTGTCCCTTTATTGAGATTCACTGAAAGATCTATTGAAGTTGGGAAGGGAGAAATATTATGAAAGATATATGTATTTGACTGCAATTTTGATGGAAGAACTAGACTACCTAATGACTCTCAGGGACTCAAAAGAGATATTTTCAAATTCCTACCTAATGATGTTAGCCCTTAACCTCACGGACCTAAGTGATATTTACCCCAAAAATGAACATGCTGGTTCTTTCAACTGAGTGGTCTGTTACATGACATATGAATAGCATGTTATTATAATGAAAGGTGTCAAATAGAAGTTTGTCTGCACTATTTCTCTCATCTTCCTCTATCTCTTCCTTTCTTCTTTTTTGTGTTGAATTTCGTTTTACCTATTTCCTTTTTTATTGATTTTCCTTTACTTTTATTTTCAAAGAATATTTTTTTCTTTCGGTCTTCATACTTTTATACTGATGTTACCTCTGTTCGGACACAAGGAGGTTTGACTAAGGATTTTCCTATTACAGTTGGATTACACCAAGGCTCGGCTTTAAGTCCGTATCTTTTTGCTTTAATTATGGAAGTCATGACTGGACATATCCAAGATAAAGTGTCTTGGTGTATGCTCTTCGCAGATGATATTGTCCTTATTGAGAAAACTAAAGAGGAAGCTAAAGCGAAACAAGAGCTTTGGAGGAATGCTCTAGAATCTAAAGGTTTTTATCTCAGTAGATCAAAATTTGAATATATGGAGTGCACATTTAGTCAAGAAAGAAATACTTATATTGAAAATGTGACAATTGGTGATCAAATTGTCAAGAAGAGTGAGCGCTTTAGATATCTTGGATCAATTATACAAAATGATGGCGAAATAGATAATGACGTTATTAGCAGGATTCAAGCAGGATGGGTAAAATGGAGAAATGCTTCTGGTGTGTTGTGCGATAGAAAAATCTCATCCAGAATTAAGGGTAAATTTTATAAAACTGTAGTAAGACCAGCGATGATATATGGTGCTGAATGCTGGCCTGTAAAGAGAAAATATACAAATAAAATAAATATTACAGAAATGAGGATGTTAAGGTGGATGTGTGGATGAATATACACGAAAGGATAGAATGAGAAATGAGTATATCTGAAAGAAAGTTGGTGTTGCACCAATTGAGGATAAACTTAGAGAAAGTCGGCTTAGATGATTTGGACATCTAAATTGTAGGTCGGTTGAAGCTCTAGTTAGAAAAATTGAGTTATTGATTTTGCCCATGAACAAAGAGGAAGAGGGAGAGCAAAGAAGACATGACAAGAAACTATAAGGAGTGATCTTAGTTACTTAAACTTAAATAAGAATTTGGTAACTGATAGAGCGCAATGGAAACAAAGGATTCATGTAGCCGACCCCACCTAGTGGGATTAAGGCTTGGTTGTTGTTGGTCTTCATACTTTTATACTGATGACTGTGTTCTAGTTTAATATGGAGTGGTGACCTGATGAAGATACAAATTATTTCAAAGATGATATAGATTCAAGAAATTCTATATTAGAATTTAATTATTTAATTATTTAAAGAGGATAATAATTTATTTAAATATTAGATATTTAGTATTTCTTTTTATTAGAATTTAAATATTCAAGAATTTAAGAGTGATAGTTATTATCTTTAAAAATAGTAGTAATTATCATTTTATTTTATTAATATTTATTTTCTCTAGTTAGTTGGGGATAGAATTTTATAAATGGATTTTACAATATTGTAATTAGAAATTTTTGGATAATGTTGAATAAGATGCTTTAGTTTTTTCTCATTTTTTTCTTCTGTTCTTCTTTTTCTTCTAATTATTCTTCCCTTTTTTCAAGAGGAAATAAGTTATTATGACTTATTTGATAACATATCATAAATCAAAATTTTATGATATTTATTCATATATTCCTTATAAGTCATATCATGATCAAGTCCATCAATTTTATCGGCAATCTTTTGAGATATATTATTATAGTTCTTTTGTACGTTATAAATTTCAAGATCCCTCATATCAATATCTTACATCGAAGCCATAGCTATAGTGCACACTAATCAAAAAGAAGTATCAGCTTTGTTTTTGGTTAAAGCAAGATGGAACTCCATAAGCAATTTATCTTTTTTCTTCTCATGGCATTGTTGTTCCAAGGAATGTAAATTTTGAAAGGTAAAGGGTTCATAAGAATGAGAAAAAAATTATTTTTGAAAATAATCCAGTTACCATGGCGCTTGATGGTAAATGTATACGTAACTTTAACAAATTTTGAGAAATGAAAATTTTTAAAGATGATTGTTCAAGAAATCTTGATCATGTGCTTCAATAAGTAAGACAAATACATAATATTATTGTTGAGAAATATAATTACCATAAAGCAAGGTGCGCCCAGCGCTCCAGGTGCGCCCAGCGCTCCAGGTGCGCCCAGCGCCCGCACCAGCGCATGACCCGCGCTCGAGCGCTTCCTGTGCCCTAGCTTGCCCCGCGCTCGAGTGCGCCCTGTGCCCTAGCGTGCCCCGTGCCCAAGTGCGCC
>JAEMOT010003669.1:187630-273513 GCA_019297695.1 Apostasia ramifera
GGCGGCGGTTGGGGCAGCGTCTCTGTGTTCGCGCCGACGTAGTCGGCGGGGGCGAGTTGCCGATAATGTGGAGATGTGACGACACAATCACGTCGGGCCGGCGTCGGCGAACTGGACGCAGGAACGCAGCTTAACAGACGGAGTGGATGAGGATGAGTCGGG
Source organism: Apostasia ramifera (assembly GCA_019297695.1). Classification (NCBI taxonomy): domain Eukaryota; kingdom Viridiplantae; phylum Streptophyta; class Magnoliopsida; order Asparagales; family Orchidaceae; genus Apostasia; species Apostasia ramifera. The sequence goes on from JAEMOT010003669.1 coordinate 187,793, forward strand.
GTGAATGCTGGGGGTGCAAGATGAATAGAATCGAACCCGGAGTGAAGAGCTGGAGCGCGTGGAGTTTAGGGATTCTCACCTAAGGCTCAAGCCCTTCCCTATCCAGGATATCGATTTATACCAGAATCAAATAATCCCAAGGAAAAACACAACTCAAATTTATTTAGCATTAAGAAAATAAGAGTGACAGGGAGACGTCTATATAGACCTCCATACAGACTGACTCAATAAAGAAAAAAAATATAATGTAATAGATTCCTCACAGAAACGAGGAAATACTAGATAACATGCCTAAAATAATGATCATCGAAATGAAATCAACTAATACAAAATAAGTGCGAGAAATAAAATCATCCCAAAATGGAATCTTCAATGAATCAGAATAAATAGGAGATTTCCAATCCATCGAGTCAGCGATCCGCAGCATCTATCTTTCCAAATCTGTCCTAATAATCAATCAATGCAGATCGAAGCTGCATGGCTAGATCTCGGCCGTCGACGGTAAACTCTGCCAGGAATGAATCGACGGTCGATCATGGTGTCTCCACCAATGAGTTTTGTTAAATTGACTTCGGCTTGCCTCGAAGTTCATCCATGTTCAACACTTGACGAGACTTGTTGACAATAAATTAATTATGATGTAGGACAATTTAATCATCGAACTTATATTTGTACAATCTATTCAGAATAAGTTTTACAAAACATATTGTCTATCCGTTCTTCTTTATCAGTTGCCAACTCTTTTAGCTTTTTGGTATGATATGTTTGTCTATTTTGTTCTCGAATAGTCTTTTTCTTTTGCTCCAACAATTTATTATGATGTAGGACAATATTTGTACGATACTTGTTGATAATAAATTAATTATGATGTAGGACAATTTAATCTTTGAACTTATATTTGTACAATCTATTCACAATAAGTTTTACAAAACATTTTGTCTAGCCGTTCTTCTATGTCAGTTGCCAACTTTTTTAGCTTTTTGGTACGATATATTTGTCTATTTTGTTCTCGAATAGTCTGTTTCTTTTGCGCCAACAATTTATTATATGCTTTTTTTTATCTGCATGTTTGGCACACCTTAACTTTAGTGTACTTTCTTAAATGATTCATATCCTGTTTGTTCGATAAGTTTCTTAATAATATGATCATTGATGATATATGATGCTGAGTGCTAGCCTACAAACAAAAACATATAAATAATATGAGAATGTTAAGGTAGATGAGTGGGTATACACGGAAGGATAGAATAAAAAATGAGTATATTAACGAAAGGGTTAGATTAACATCAATTGAAGATAAACTCAGAGAGAGTCGGCTTAGATGATTTTGGACATATAAATCATAGACCGATTGATGCTCTAGTAAGAAGCGTTAGGTTGTTAGACATTGCCCAAGTAAAAAGAAGAAGATGGAGACTAAAGAAGACACTACAAGAAATTATAAAAAATGATCTTATATACTTAAAGTTAAATGAGAATTTATTAATTGATAGAGTGCAATGCAAAGAAAGGGTTCATGTAGCCAACTCTATCTAGTGATATAAAGGTTTGGTGGTTGTTTTTATAAGTGGTGCATGAGTAGGTTGTGCTTGCGAGGCATTTCCATTTTCAAATGCAGAATCCTATATTTTGGCTTACAATAAATGTTATGATGTTTACCATCTAATTTGTTGTTATTAGTGTCTGCTATGTTGTTTTGATCAATAATATTGTTAGTTTATTTTTTATGTGCAGCTGAAAAAGTGCAAGTTGTGTAGTTACTTGCTTTAGAAATATTTATGCTTTTGCTATTTCTGTATGCAATTTATGGGTTTTAGTTGTTGTCATTTTGTTCTACTTCAGATTATGAGTATTCAATATGGGGGCTTAAGGAAGGGAGTAATGAGTGGTCTAAAGCCAAGCATGAAGCACATAAAAGATGTGCTGTTAGGCTGAAAGAATTATGTTTCCGCAATGGAGGAATTTATATCAAACTCGGTCAACATATAGGTCAGCTGGTATGTTTTTAACCTATAATCTGATATTTTTGTGCATGTTTAGTTCAAAACCTTTTTTTATTGTGTATTACAACTGTGAGATGATAGGAAGGCATGCTTATATAATGATATCCCAGAACTACAAGCTTTGTTTTCAGCTGGAAGTGCTAAACTTGTGAGCACTACTATTTATATACATTTTGCATTTCTCTAATGATTTGTGTTGCGGTCTGGATTGTGAATTTGTATGGAGGTAGCTTATTTGTTGCCTTTCTTCTTGCACTGTTATTAAATGTTTGTTCCCACACAGCTACAAGCCAAGGCCTAGGAAAACTTTTAAGTTTTGCATAATTTTTGGAACTGATAAATAAATTTTGTTTCTACTGTATGTGGTGATATGTTGATTCTGTTATGCATTCTTGCTTTTGCATAGCTTCTAGCATTGGTTTGATGAATATGATGTCAAATTCCTTTCTAAACATTTTTAGCATAGATTCATTTTGCCAGAATATTCTAGCCACATCCAAGGTGTTTTTTTTTAACATTTCTTTTATATCTTGTTTGAATAAATTATATGATTTTTTTTGAAATGTATATAAATTTTATGATACTGAAACGGATAAGTATTTCTTCTTAACTGCATCGAAGTTCTTTTTAGTGATAAACTGAACAGATTCGTTACTAGATAAAATTTGTGGACTTGCCTTCTATTTACATATAAATTTGATTTAAGCGCTTGCACTGATTGTAAATTAACATTTGATTAATTATTTGCTTCGATATTATCCTAAGTGTTTTTCTCTTCATAATAGTTTTGAGTTGCTTGCAAGAGAAATACTACTTTGATCATGGAAGTCTCTCATCACTCTAATGTTCTTCCCTTTTCGATACAAGTTCTTGCTTCTGTTTTATTTGTAGTTAATTTTCAGTTCAATTAACTTCGGAGATGATAAGTAACTGTTAATTTGTTTGATTCTCCAAAAGTCTTTACTCTCTTTTGCATTAAATTTAAACTAGTCTTTACAGTACAGCTTCGTGCAATGATCCTATACTAGGTATTTATTAAGTATATATGTTGTGCCCTTTAAAATCATCATGCATTTTATGTTTGAAGTTATTTATATGTTTAATTATGACTGCTATGCATTGTCTGACGAAATAATTCTCATCAGGAATACATTGTTCCTCAAGAATATGTTCAAACTATGAGGACGTCCATGTTGAAAAGATGTCCAGTTTCCTCATATGATCAAGTGCGTAAAGTGTTAATCAAAGAACTTGGAGGATCACCAGAGGAAGTATTGTCTCTTATTACTCTCCATTTTTTCTCTGTTACATTTTTCTAGCATGTCAATAACTGAAATTGTGATTACTTGTCAAATCCACTGAGGTACCTTAATTTCTTTTCAAATTTAACTTGTACTGAATATGAACTACTTATCTATTGATAACGAAGTATTTGCTTTTCAGATTTTTGAAGAATTTCATCCTGTTCCTTTAGCAAGTGCTTCCCTTGCCCAAGTCCATGCTGCTCGAACTCATGATGGCAACAGTGTTGCTGTGAAGGTCTAAACATACTGTACTAGTGTGGAATATGTAATAATGTTGTTAAATGAAATTCATATGTCCTTGATTATGTGGAGGACAAATATTGTCTAAAAATCATTGAGCTAACACCTGGGCTAATATTACCCTGATGACAGGTTCAGCACACGCATCTTACAGACACTGCTATTGCAGATATTGCCACGGTCAACTTGATAGTGAATGTGCTGCACTGGGTTTTTCCTAAATTTGATTATCGGTAATGCACTAAATGACTGACTGGATTTGTTACTTTTCTTATAAAAACAGTCATGTTTGATGAATATTTATGCAAGGCACACATGAGCACAGTGCACGCATATACATTCACAGACAGATGCGCGAGTATGCCTAGACCTATGCACACAGACACATCAGAAAACACTTTCACCTGGCAATTGCTGGTGTGGTTCGGATTGATTTATCGTAGTTCATTGCTTATTTTACTTTTTTTTGTCAGATGTGTATATTTTGACGTGTTACCATTTCGGATTTGTCAGGCTAATCACATGTAATATTATCAGTGTTTTATGTTTGATTTTCCATTTGCAGGTGGTTGGTTTATGAATTACGTGAAAGCACAACTAAGGCAAGTTTACATCATCATGACAAAATTTAGTCTACTAAAGCATAATTAGTCTAGCACATGTCAGAGCATGTGTTATATTGTCCGAATGTCATTTGATGCCAAGAATTGCTTCTGTTCCATCATCTAATATTGAAAGCTATTAGCTTTATTTATGGGAATAAACTTGACTTACGTTGTTTCATTTTCATATTTATATAGCCATGAAAAGTACATGCTTTATTTTATGTAATTGAGGCTTAGTGCAACTACTTGTTTGCCTTGTTATTTTTGACAAGCAATAAATTCAAATATTGAAATATCCTCTTTGCCGCAAATAAGTGTGTGTAGTTGCATACAAAAATTACCCAAAATCTAAATTTCGGTTTCAATTTTCCACTGAAATTGGTCATTTTAGTTGTTTTTATCAGTTTCAGCTGGATCTGATTAAATTATTGAATTTTTGATATTTTTTAGGTTTTAAAGAAAAACAAAATAAAACTATTTTATTAATGAGAACGTATGAGTACATCTTGAAGAAATTATATAACAAAACTTATGAGATGCTAGTTAATGTTTTAATAATGGAATAAAATGAAAAAGAGGTAGACCAAAAGTGACTTGGTTAGATGTCATGTAATAATATTTAGATAAAATAGGAAAAATGACAAGTCGCTTTGTACATTACTAATGGGCAAAGTGGATTTATAAAATTGACCTTGTGGTGTTGGAATAAGGGTACTGAACCTTCACAACCAAATATCCCTTTTTGTTGTGATGTTAGACTGAAAACACTTATAAATAATAGGAGAGAGTGTTGGCCTAGGGAGAAATTCTTAACATGATCCAACATAAAGATAAAATAGAGCAAAAAGCGTAATCTACTCTTCCCCTTCAAGGTGTAGCATAGATATCAATTAGATCCAGCTTGAAAAATTGGTGAAAAATCCGAGTCCCCAAAACTTGGCAATGATATCCACTAGCTGATTTTATGTAGAAATGATAAGTAGGAACATTTTTAGATAAGACTACATCCCTGATGAAGTAGCAATGCTTTTCAGTATTCTTGGTATGCTTATGATGGATGGGATTATTATCAGTATAGATCGTAGCTTGGTTACCATAGTGCACAATCACTGGTTAAATGACTGGAAATTTGAACCCTAATAGCGTGCTTTCACCCATGTCATTTCACAAGGTGTGCCATTGACCTATACTTGTGTACTTGATCTCGCAACCACATTTTACTTTTTGACTTTTGAAGTGATGAGGTTTCTACCAATAAATATGCAATTGCCTCAAGTAGACCTCTTATCTTCAATGGAAATAGTATAAACCGCCTACATTAGCATGCGCTTCAATTTGAAGGTGATTAGTTCTAGTATTTAACTATCCTTTTTCAGGCGACTTATTTAAGTACCTAATGTTGATCACAGTTTCCCTTGCATCTACTTTAGTGCCTACTTAAACTAGTTAATTGCTACTATATTGAAAATGTGCTTGTCGGGTAACAATTGAGTAGATTAATTTTCCTAGTAGGTTTATAGCGACAATATCGCTAAATGTCTGGCAGTAATCAACCATACTAGCAAGAAAATGACAGGCAAACCTTAAAAATGTTTAGATCACGAAAAAAGAGGGGAGAGAAATCCCTCCATATCAGGACAAAATCTTTTTTGAATTCCATTGTTTGATCCTTTGCAGCATTCAGCTCAAAATAAGCAATTTCTTATTTGATATTGCACTTCTTTCGGCGTGATTGCTAGATGCTGCTTCGCTAGTAGAAAAAGGAAGGCTGTGATGTAATAGTCCCTGGTGGTGGTTCAAATGGATGAATCTTCCTAGTGAAAACAACTCTCAATGCCTTTATTGTTTGACTCTTGGTATTCGCTGGTTGGCAACTTTTTTGCTGGAAGAGAGTATGGATTCATTCAGTTGAACTTATGAACTAGCCTGGTTTAACCTCACCATTGGGGTTGGTTTGACCTCTACTTGAATTGGACAAAGAAGAAGAGAGTGCTCGATCGAAATGACGTCTTATTCATAAGAGTTTCAATTACTTTACTTCCAAATAAATCAGGGTCCTGAAGATCTTGAGCAACCTTATCAAGTTGCCCAAGATCTTGAGAGGTATCAAAGGCTCAATCGTTCATATGGTTAATCTGTGTTTGACTGTAGCTCTCACAAATTCCATGCCTATGGGAGCAAAGCCAGCTAATGGCTTATTAGCCACCAGTCGCTCTCCTGCCACTGATAAAGGCAAGATTATTGTCGGAAAAATCTCTCATAATGGTGGTAGTCGTTATATATGTTATTTCAGGTGTCGGGAATTAGTCATATGGCATCCGAATGTCCTATAAAAATCATGATTATAAAGCAGGATGATGAATCTCGAACTTATGAGGATAACCAACCCACTTATGTGGTTGATGAGGCACTTGGTGATGAGTTTGAGGATCCTAGATATGAGATGTTGGGATACATTGGATTTACTTATGAGCCTGATTCTCATAATGTCAAGTGAGCTCTGATCCAGTCAATGAGAGTGGTGATTGACGCAGAATTGTCATCTTTCATGCCTACAAAAACATTAACAGAAAAAGTGTGTAAGATTATTATTGATAGTGGAAGTTGTGTGATTATCACAGCTACTGTATCCAAAGTTGATCTAACTCTTAAGAGGCACCAATCGATATATGGTTTTCTGGATTAGTGCCTGTTCCTTAGAGATTACGCAGCGATGCCATGTCCTGATTCAATTTAATTATTATCAGGACAAGGTTTGTTGTGATGTGTTACCAATGAATATTGGTAGCATTATCATAGGTGTCCTTGGTTATACGATTTGGATGTTACTCTTCGAAGGCGATCCAATTTATGCGTATTCACTTATAAGGGTGATTATATCATGATAGGTCCTTCTCCCCTTAAGAACTTTAACAAGAAGAAAATTTCAAGCGAAAAAGAGACATGAAAGAAAAAGACCTTCACCTAATTAGTGTGCGAGAGTTCGAAAATAAAATGGATGAAACTTCCTTATTTTGGGCTATCGTTATTAATTTAATGAAGGAAAGTAATCTGGTTGAACCTCTGCCAACTCCTATACTTAAGAAATTTGTTGACGTGTTACCGAATGATCTTCGCGATCAGTTGCCCCCGATGTATGATATACAACACGCAATTGATCTCATGTTTGAGCTAACGCTTCCAGATCTTTTGCATTATTGTTTGAACTCCACTGAACGCATGAACTTAAAAAGGCAAGCAGATCACTTGCTCTAGAAGGAGTTCATCCGAGAGAGCTTTATCCCTTGCGTTGTTCTAATGCTTATGACACCAAAGAAAGATGGATCATGGAGGATGTGCGTGGATAGTTGCGTCATCAACAAAATTACGGTCAAGTATCGTTTTCCCATTCTCCACTTTGATATGTTCGATTTGATGGTTGGAACCATTATCTTCTCAAAATTTGATCTTAAGAATGACTGTCATTAAGTTCGAATTTGTTCCGGGGATGAATGGAAAATAACTTTCAAAATAAAAAATTGGTCTGTAGAAGTAGTTGGTGATGCCTTTTAGGTTATTAATGCTCTTAGCATCTTCATGAGGATGATGACCCAAGTGCTACAATTATTTATTGGCATTTTTGTCATGGTTTATTTTTGTGATATTCTGATCTATAGCTGTATTAGTGATGTCCATGTTATACACTTATCTTAGATTTGCTGAGCTCTTAGGAGACAGTTTTTATGCAAATTTAAAGAACTCAGTGTTTATAATTGATCAACTTGTCTTCTTAGGCTTTATAGTTTAATCTAAAGGTGTGTTTGCTGACCTTAAAAGGGTAAGTGTCATAGTTAGTTGGCTAGTTTTTTAGAGCATTTATGATGTACATAGTTTTCATAGACTTACAATTTTCTATTGTAGATTTATCTGTGGTTTTAGCACCATCGTGACCCCGATCACGGATTGTATTAAGAATGGGTCATTCGAATGGACGAAGGGTGCTGCTAAAGCTTTCGAAGAAATAAATGTTATAATGATTGAAGCTCTTTTTTTGGGACTTCCAGATTTTTTGAAGGTTTTAAGGTCTCATGCGACGCATTAGGAGTTGGTATAAGTGGTATATTATTCCAGGAAAACCACCCTATTGCTTTGTTTAATGAAAAGTTGAACGAAACTAAGCAGTACTCACCTATAATAAGAGTTCTATACTGTAGTACATGTCTTAAGATATTGGTAACACTATCTCTTACCTTACGAATTTATTTTATTTTTAATCACGAGGCCCTGAAATACTTAAATTCACAGAAGTTGAATTCAAGGCATGCGAAATGAGTTAAATTCCTGTAAGAGTACACCTCTGTATTTAAAGATAAGGCATGAATTGAAAGTTGCAGAAACTTTAAGCCGTCGGGTTTCACTCTTATCCACTATGAGTGTCGAGGTCATGACATTTGATAAGCTCATTGAATCTTGCGAAGAATATCTTGATTTTGGGATCATCTTTACTGTCGTAAAAGATGGTTAATCTAGGGAGTTCGCTAACTTTTTAGTTCCGAATGGCTATCTTTTTCGCGATCATAAACTGTGCTTATCGTGAATATTCATTAGAGATTTCCTTGTTTAGGAGTTATACGCTGGTAAATTAGCCTGCCATTTTGGCCTAAATAAAACAACTAAGGATGTAGAAAGTCAATTTTGTTAGCCAAGCCTCAAGAAAATGTCTTACGCATAGTTGGCCAGTATCAAACTTGTGTTGTGAAAAACAAGAGCAAAATATTGTATGCCACTACTTATACCAAATCGTCCATAGCAAGACCTTAGCTTGGATTGTCCTTGAGGCCCTGTTTGGCAACTGGCTAAAAAAATAGCTTATTTTAGCAATGGCCAAAATCTTAAATTTATTTTAAAAAAAATTAAAAATTATTTTATATCTCATCCAACACAAATTTCAATATTAATAATTACTTTATTTCGTATCTAACACAATTTTTAATATAACTAATTCACTTTATTTTACATCATACACATTTTTCTAAAACTTTTTACAAAATTTTTTAAAACCATCTTTATTTTCTCCAACGAAACAGAGCCTGAGTTGCCTAAAATAGCTGACAGACTCGACTCTATTTGTATTGTGGTTGATCAGTTTTCTAAAATGACACAATTCTTAACCTTATTATAAAACTTCATATGCCTCTAGAATTGTGCACTTCTTTTTCGATTAGGTTGTTAGTTATCATGGGCTATTAAAGTCAATAGTATCTGATAGGGACACGAAATTCAATAGATTTTTTTGGAAGACCTCGTGGCACTTGTTAAGCATTAAACTGAAATGTTTTATTCCTTTTCACCCATAGACTGATAGTCAAATAGAAATAAATAAGAGCTTAAGAAATCTACTTCATTGTTTGGTGGGAGAAAATAGAAGAAATTGAGACATTGTCTTAACTCGTGCTGAGGTTACATATGATAATTCTGTCAATTGGTCTTTAGGTATGAGTCCATTTGAAATTATACATGATTACATGCCTAAGGTTTATATAGATCATATTCCACTACTCCTGCATGCTACGATGTCTAAGGTCTCGTTTGGTTCGAAAGTTAAATTTTGAATAAAAGAAAAATATATTTTATATTATTAATTTAATTTAAAAAAAATTAGTTTATTTTGTAGAGTTGCGTAAAATATGAAATAAATTTAATTTAAATATTCATATTTGTGTTGGATGTAAAACGAAGTTGATTTTTACAGTTGAAATTTGTGTTGAACAAAACAATGTTCAAACAAAGTGAGCCCTAAGTGTGCAGAGTCATTTGCACATGTTTGAAAACTGCATGAAGAAATCAGCAAAAGAATATGTGCCAACAATGTTATAAGAAATTAGCAGGTTGTCACAAGTGAATTAAGGAATTTTCGAAAAGCGATTATGTGATAATTCAAGTTTGACCTGAGCGGATCCCATATGGAACTATTAAGAAATTACAAGCTTACGGAGCTGGTCCTTTTAAAATTTTATGAAAAATTAGCTCGAATGCATATGTTGTTGATTTACTATCAGAATATGACATTAGTTGAACCTGAAATATCTCAGACTTGATGGAATACAAGCAGGGTTTTCAGAACTGGATCGGACCGGCCGGTTCGACCGGTTCAACCGGGAATCGGCCCAAGGTCCAGTTTGGTTCAACATTAGAACCGAAATCAGGTAAAAACCAGATTGGACCGGTAAAAACTGGGTTGAACTGGTAAAAATCGATCCAACCGCCAAACCAGAATTATTATTTGAGCTTCTTATTTTATTTTTATACATTGATATTTGAGCATTAATATTTTAATATTGATACTATATTTTGAATAATAATTATTTTATATAATGGATGTTTAGCTGATTTATTTATTAATTTTTTTATCATAAATTTATTTTAATTTGTTATAAAAGAGAAAATATTTTGAATGATAAATTGATAAGAAAAGCAATTGTATTTGTTTTGTTTTGTAATTTTTAATTTTTTATACATTTCCTGTGGTAGTAAATTTTTAAAATTAGTTGTACTATTTTTTTCAAAATATTTTTTATCATATTTTAAAAATTAATTTCACTTTTAGAAAATTTATATTTAATTATGATGTAATTATTAAGTCATTCGGTTGAACCACGGTTGAACCGGTTGAACCGATAAAACGATGAACCGGTCGATCGATCGGTTCGATCTTTGGTCTGGTTCTGAAAACCTTACATACAAGGAGTCAAATTAATATTTAGTGATCTGTTTGAGTTTTCATTACTCTTTCAGAGTTAACCCTTACTAGAGTGTCTACCAACCAAATCTACATATAAATGGGTGGAAATGAAGAAATTCTTGAAGAGCAAATAATTTTTACAAGGAATCAAAGATAACAACATTATTTGATTCGTTTGAAGGGTTTACCTCTATTTGTGGATTCATAGTTACTAAAGATGAGTTGCAAAGACTTGATCCTGATTTGATAGAGAGAGAACAACAAAGATGACCCTTACTAAATAAAGTCGAGTCTTCTCCACCCAGAGAGAGTTGGTGGGGACACCACGATTGACTGTCGATTCATTCATAATAGAGCTTATCATTGGCAGCTGAAATCTAGATACATTGCTTCATTTTGGATCGATTGATAATCAGAATAGATTTGGAAAGACAATTGCTATAGATTACTGAGAAATCTCTAAATGCATTTTAATTGATGGGAGATTTTATTTTAGGATGTTTTTATTTCCTACAGTTATTTTTTGTTAGTTGTTTTTATTTTTGTGATTATTATTTTTGGTACATTGTTTAGTAAATTTTATAAAACTGTAGTAAGACCAGCGATGATATATGGTGCTGAATGCTGGCCTGCAAAGAAGAAACATACAAATAAAATAAATATTGCAGAAATGAGAATGTTAAGATGGATGTGTGGATATACACGAAAGGATAGAATGAGAAATGAGTATATCCGAAAGAAAGTTGGTGTTGCACCAATTGAGGATAAACTTAGAGAAAGTCGGCTTCGATGGTTTGGACATCTAAATCGTAGGCCAATTGAAGCTCCAGTTAGAAAAATTGAGTTATTGGATTTTGCCCATGTACAAAGAGGAAGAGGGAGACCAAAGAAGACATGGCAAGAAACTATAAGGAGTGATCTTAGTTACTTAAACTTAGATAAGAATTTGATAACTGATAGAGCGCAATGGAAACAAAGGATTCATGTAGCCGACCCCACCTAGTGGGATTAAGGCTTGGTTGTTGTTGTTGTTGTTGTTGTTTAGTATTTTCTCATTTATGTGAGAAAAGTATGTCATGTTATATTTTATTTTTATTACATCAATTGTATGGAGTATATAAATGTTTCCTTGATTATTATTTTGTTCAATGCTAAATGAACTATTGTTGCCTTCTTTTTGGGATTGTTTGATTTTCGAATGAATCGATTTCCCAAGTAGAGAAGGGCTTAGGCCTTGGACGAGAATCCTTGAACCTCACTCACTCTAAGTTCTTCCCATTCAGACTCAATTCTATTCTCTTTCGATCCCTCTCAACTTTCATCTCACTCGCTATTCATCTGTTCATCGTCGACAACTCAATGCTCTAAGTGTATTCAGCTTGTACCAAATCCATCCATTGCGTATCTAGTCACACAAGTCCGCAAGCACGTTGAGCCCTCTTGAACTGTGCTGACTCGCAGCGTTGCTCACGCCAACCTGTGGATCACATCCCTTGTATCGCGCAGGAGGTGGCGAGTCCATGTCACGGATCGATGTAATAAAAGTAAACTGTCTGCTACGTGTGATCGTCGTACTGAGATCCCCGCCTCACCTACTTTATTAAATATTTATATTAAGGGGTTTGTACCTCGTTCATCAGTACAATCAAGCCTTATTCAGTTACAAAGCTTTTTTTTGAGTACTCAACTTTCTTCGAATTTGATACAAATTCTAATGAATTAATTAATATAGTTAATCAGCTACAGTGGTTCTTTTTGCTCGACTCGATTTTGCTCGAATTTACCTCACCTATGCTACCTTTTATTATTCAGTGTAATTAATTACTGTTGGACAAATATTGAGAAAACCTGTAAACCTATTCCCCTATTTTTGGTTTATTGAAATCGAATTAATCCCTAAGCTGAGCTGGTAATTTTTTACTTACCTTTGATCCTATTTATTTAAAATTTTGAAAAAAAAAAAATTTGCGAGTTTAGTTAATTTCTTGATCATAAAATTAAATCTTAAAAAATATTTTGCATTATTTTGTAATTAATCTGTTATGCAAATTTGTTGATCTCTGATTTGCATATTCATTTATCTGTCCTGCATTATAATCTCAAAGACTTAGATGATGGTTACCTTAAAAATTGGATAGTATATGAAATAAAATTAATGGTTGTATTGAAAATAGTGTAGGATGTTAAATGAATTTTTTTTATATTAAAATTTATATAAAATGCAAATTTTTTTTTTTTTTATTATTTGATATATTTTTTAATATAAGTGGCTATTTTGGTCAAGACATGAATAAAATGGTGTAGTGATCAAACATGGTTTTCTCGTAATTAAAAAGTATTGATAATGCTAACACTAAATAGTTGGGAGAAATATATTCAGCATTTATGATGCGGATATCATTTAACATAGAATTTTTTTCTTATTTAACATTTATGTCTGCTTATTATCCTAGATTTAAAAAAAAAAGATGCACGGTAATGTTCAAATTTTTTTTTTGTTTGTGCTATGTAGGCAACAACATTACTGTTAATTCTACTCTTAATATCGAAATTTTGATGTTTAGCAATATATTTAAGTTAATTTGTACTAATAAAATTGTTTAGTGTTTTTGATCACAGGTTTATTAAAATTACATAGCAATTGTGATTAAGTTGCATAATGGCAAATGTTTATTTGTGTTGAAATTAAGACTGCATCAAATTGAAGAAAGCTGATCAAGTATTCAAGATCAAATAGAGCAAATTTCATTTATATTATTGTATCTTTCATTTTTATTTGCGATTAGAATTTTTGTGAGGTTAATCGTGATTGCTAGAATAGGTTAGATGTGAGTTTGAATATTTAAAATCACATACGTGTTAATTAGATAATCTAAGAATCAATTAGAAATTGAAGTTCACCTTAATGACAGTTGTGAGGTAGGCTTTGCTAGCTCTAGAGTAGTTGAAGGTTTGCTGGCCGGAGACCTGCAGTAATGAGATTAATTTCGGTAGCGACTCTCAACATAAATTTTGTCCTTCTGGGGAGATTTTTTCTGGTCAACTTGGAGGCGACCTCAATAGCAAGGTCAACCTCAGATCTTGGACCTGAATGTTGGCCTGTATTGAATCTCTAACGACTAGTTGGGGGTTGATCTGAGGTCGATCTTCAGACCACTTCCAGCCTATTTTTCTAACCGTTGGAGCTTTCATTATATAAAGAGATAGGGTTTTGGGGCTTTTCTCTTGGCTCATTGAACACTCTAATTGCTCCTAACAACCTTCATTTTTCACTATGCCAGAGTGAGTAAAACATTCAAGTAGAGATTTAATCAAGTGTTCAAGGCGATTTAGGCAACTCAAGTGCTTAAGCTCTCCATCTACTTTTCTTCTAGCTCACAACATTTAATTATATGGAAAAAGTGTGAGTGATTGTTCTTTCGTTATAATATTTTGTTATTTTCTTCTTGCCTTCATATTATGTGTGAAGACGACCTCCAAATAAGGGTTAAAGGTGGGGAGTGTGTGCCTTCACTTAAAGTGAGGATGACTTCTAGTGAGTGCATAGAGGAGGATCTGTGTACGAATTTTTTCACATAAACTAAAGAGTTTGTTATAGTGAGATTTTTTCAATCGGGGTGGGGTAGATTAGGCTCGTATTTGAGTCGAACTATATTATATCGTGTATTCATTGTAGATTTGATTTTTTTCTTGCTTACACTCATATTTACTTCTGTTTGTGTTATCTACTTTGTTATTTGTATATTTTGTTTATTGCACTGATTATTTACATTAAATAAATTAAATATGAAATTTTTAATTACATCTATTCACCCATTTCTAAACGTTATACCTGAACCGACAATTGGTATCAATGCCCGGACTTCTATTTAGGTTTAACCACCCAGAAGTAGTAAGGCTTCTTGAAATCAAAAGGGTAACAATTGGTATCAATGCCCGGACTTCTATTTAGGTTTAACCACCCAGAAGTAGTAAGGCTTCTTGAAATCAAAAGGGTAACAATTGGTATCAATGCCCGGACTTCTATTTAGGTTTAACCACCCAGAAGTAGTAAGGCTTCTTGAAATCAAAAGGGTAAGTCTATTCATAGGCCTCCCTTATTTGACAGTTCGGATTTTATATATTGGAAGATGAAGATGACCGCATTTATTCAAATTGACTTTGACATGATAAGCTTCAGGAAAGGATATGTGCCACCTAAGGGTATGGACAGATTGGAATTGGATGATAAGAACTGTAGTGAAAATGATAAGAAAAAATATATGACAAATGTTAGAGGCATCACTACCTTGCATTATGCTTGAACCAAAGAATAGGTCAATAAATTAGGTTCTCAAGCTAATGCCAAAAAATATAGAAGTTGATAGAATTACATGAAAGGACCTCGAAAGTTAAGAGAGCGAAGAATGCTCTCTACAAAAAATCAATTTAATAACTTCAAGATAAAAGAAAATGAATCTGTTGCCCAATTGCATTCTAGATTCCAAGAGATTTATCATGGTTCTACAGGCTTAGGTGAAGTTTTGGAGAATAGGGAGGATGTACGTAAGGTATTGAAAGCTTTTCTTAGAACTCAATTGTGGGTTGGCAAAGTGGATGCCATAAGATTTTCTGAAAACCTTGACACATATAAGATTGATGAGTTGTTTTGTCACATGAAGCTCTATGAGACTAGGTATGGTGGAGAAAAAGAAGTGAAAAAAGGCATAGCTCTAGTGACCGAAGAAGAAACATCAAAGAAGCCTTCATTATCGCCTTCACCCAAACCCTCCATGAAAGCCCAAGTTGAGACATCTTCCTCTTCTAGTGATAGTGATGGGGATAGTGATTTAAAGGCTAGAATTGTGGCTTATATGAATGGGAGAATAGTGATGAGAGAAAAGAAATTTAGTAAAGATGATGTAAAGAATATGATGAGGGGATTCAGGAAGGATAAGAATAAGAGAAATACTAAGGATCACAATAGGAATAATTATAATAATAATTGAAAATAAAATATTATATGTTTTGGTTTAAAATATTAGATTATTTTCAGATGAATGCTCAAATGTACAAAAAGAGCATGAAAGTAAGGGTAAAGGCAACATGAAAAAGAATGTATCAGCCGTCACTTGGGATGACTTGAATTTTTCATCTTCATTCGATGATGATGCTCCCAAAAAGCATGTGACACATTTTGCATTGATGGCAAAAACACATAATGAGTAATTCAAAAAAAGATCTTGAGTTAAGTGGTTTTTCCTTTGATATGTAAGATTTTATTTGTGAATTGACAGATGAATTAAAGTTATCTTAGTGTGAGGTTAAAGGATTTCATAAGAAGTTAAAATCTTTTAAACTTAAGAAAGATTCATTAATTAATATGTTGTTCTCTAATACCTCTCAAATGACTTTTGATGAGAAATCATGTGATTCCTTTCAAGTTAAAAACTTGAGAAAGAAAATTATGATTTAAAATCTAAAGTTGAAAGTCTTAGTAAGAACGTTGAGGTAGTCACTAAAGGGTCCAATTATTTAGATTTGATGCTTGGAAACCAAAGAACGATATACAGTATGGTTGGAATTGAATTCAATTTCATTCACAAGGAGAAGGCATATGCTTCTCCGATTGTGAGAAGTGGAATCAAATCACCCAAAAACCCCTAGAGCCATTCATGTCTTCGGGTCTATCTAGAGGATATACTCAAAAAGAAAGTTTAATGGCATGGATATCTAAACATTTAGTGCCTAATTTTATTGGACTCAATTTATTTTAAGTACTAAAAGCTTTAGTTTTTATTTGTAAATAAGTGTGCTTGACGAGTAGCGATGCCTTTAAGTTTTCTTCCATCAAATTTAAAAATAAAGGTAGAGTCTTTTTTGGTGATAATAGCGAAGGCTCCATAGTAGGTAATGGTTTAATTCATGTAGATTTTAATTTATTTTTGTCAAAAGTTTTATTATTTAAAAGTTTGAAATATAACCTTTTTAGTGTAAGCCAGTTGTGCGATAAAAACTACTTAGTAGAATTTTATTCCACTAAGTGCATTATCAAACACATTGAATCTAACTCTACCATTTTAATTGGTGGTAGAGATGAAAATGTGTACACAGTTGACTTGCTTATTGCTACTAACAATTCTATTAAGTGTTTGATGACAAGAGAAGAAAAAGCTTGATTATGATATAGGAGAATGACACATCTAACATGTAGTTTCTTTTCAAGCTATCAAAATATGATTATGTACATAGGCTTTCTAAAGTGAAATATGAAAAGAACAAATTATGTGATGTTTGCTAAGAAGATAAGCAAATTAGATGCTCATATAATGTCAAGGAGTTAGTAAGTTCTTCTCAACTCCTTGAATTACTTCATTTAGATTTACTAGATTTGCATGGAGTAGTGTCCATTAGTGGTAATAGATATGCTTTAGTTATTCTTAATAATTATAGTAGGTTTAGTTGGATATTATTTCTTGGACATAAAAATGGTACTATTGAAGAATTCATTAATTTTTGTAAAAGTTAAAAATAAAAAAAGGTGTCAATCAATTGGATTTGTAGTGATCATGGTGGTGAATTTGACAAATTTAATTTTCAAAATTTTTATAATGCTAATGAATATTTGCAACCATGATTAATGAATACTCGTTATCTAAATATTTTTGGGCTGAGATTATTAGTATGACTTGCTATGTCCAAAATTGAGTGTACCTTAGATCGATTTTGATGAAAACTCCATATAAATTTTGGAATAAAAAAAACTTAAAATTCACGACTTTTGAATATTTGGATGTAAATTTTACTCTCTAAATACCAAAGATTATTTGGGAAAGTTTTCACCAAAAGTAGATGAAAGTACTTTTGTTGGATATTCCTTCATTAGTAAAGTTTATTGTATTTACAATAAGTAGACACTAGAAATTGAGAAGACATCCGATATCGTATTTGGTGAATCTAACTTTGTTAATCCAAGACCTTCTGTGGATGATGGCAAAGAAAAGGAGATAGCCAAGAAGTTAAGTCAACTCCAAGTCCATGGCTAAATGAATGAACCTAAAAGTAAAACTCAATAAAAGGGTGAAACAAGCTCATCTTGTACTTTTTCTCTACCTCAAGTTTCGAAGGTAGATCTTAAACATCCTTTAAATCAAGTTCTCGATGATCCATCTCATGGTGTGAGAACTAGATTATCTTTCAGGTAATTTGATATTAGTTTTGCTTTAATTTCACAGATTGAGCCTGAAAGCATTGATGTAGCATTAGCCGATTCAAATTGGATTATTGCTATGCAAAAGGAACTTGCTCAATTTGAATATAACCAAGTTTGAGAGTTAGTTCCAAAGTTAAACGATCACTAAATTATTAGTACTCATTGGGTTTATAGGATCAAATTAGATGAAAAATAAGATCATAATTAGATACAAGGCTAGATTAGTGGCTCAAAGTTTCAACCAAATTGAAGGTCTTTACTATGATAAGATATATGTTCTCGTAGCTCATCTCGAATCAATTCACATTCTTTTGGGTTTTATCGCATATCGTGGTTTTAAGTTGTGTTAGATAGATGTGAAAAGTGCTTTTCTGAATTGTTGTATCAAAAAACTTATTTTTATTAAACAGCCTCTTAGTTTTGAGAGTTGATTTTTCGGATCATATTTTCAAGCTAAAGAAAGTACTCTATGGATTAAAACAAGCTTCTAGAGCTTGGTACGAGAAACTTTCTATATTTTTAGTTTCTAGAGGTTTTAATTGTGAAACAATAGACCCTACATTATTTATTAAAAATATAGATAAATATATTTTCATTGCACAAGCTTTTTGTAAATGATATAGTTTTTTGTTCTACTTTTAAGGTTTTTTTGAATGAGTTTACCACTGTCATGGAGAGTGAGTTTGAAATGAATCTTGTAGGTGAGCTTATATTCTTCTTGGGATTACAAGTTAAACAAATTAAATAGGGCTTCTACATCTTTGACGAAATTTGACATAAAAAGCTCAAACGAGGTAGCTACCCCAATGGTAATGAATATAAAACTTGATAGTGACGAAGGAGGTAAGTATATTGACTAAAGATTATATAGAAGCATGATAGGGAGTTTATTTTATTTGATTGTTAGTAGATCCGATATTATGTTTTCAATTTGTTTATGTGCTAAGTTTTAAACAATTCTAAAAGATTCATATTTAGTTGCCATTAAGCGCATTTTGAGGCATCTTAAGGGTACACTCATTGTGGGCTAATGATACACGAGGATGAGCTCATTCGATTTGATTGGATATACTAATTCAAATTACGCGGAATGTAAATTAGATAGAAAGAGAATTAGTGGAGGTTGCCAATTTCTTGACCCTTATGAGTTGGTATAGTGAGAAACAAAATTGTGTAGCATTGTCATCTATCGATGCCGAATACGTTGTTGCTGGGGGTTGCGTAGCTCAACTCTTGTGGATTATGCACAATTTAGAGGACTATGATTTGTTAATTCTATGTGATAATAGTAGTACTATAAATTTAATCAAAAACTCTCGTTCACCACTCTAAAACTAAGCATATTGAAGTGAAGCATTACTTTATTAGGGATCATGTAGCTAGAGATGATATAACATTAGAACATATCAAATCTAAGGCCAATTTAGCTAACATCTTCACTAAAGCTCTTCCGGAATATGAATTCACAAATTTAAGAAGAGAATTAGGCATGTGCACAATAGGACACTAATTAGACTACTGGAACTCATCTACATTTAACCATAGTATTTTTTAGGTTTATACATGCTTTATGTGCACAATATCTCTGAACTTTGGTTACTTTACACACTTTTAATGATAATTTTTGAGTTGTATGTAATTCATATTATTTTCATTACTTAAGATAATATAGCCTAACTCTTGCTTAGTTTGTATGCCAAATAGCTAAATTGCTTTGTATCACATTTTTAAATTGAAATATGATGTACTCATGTTTTTCATGTTTTATTGAATTATCTTAAAGGCATTTAATATATTGAAATTTCTACACTTTTTCAAATTAATTACATTTAATTCTCTTGATAGTCTGGCGCTAAAATATCTTTTTCGTTTAAGATTAACTTTTTTGTCCTAAAAACGATACGAGCCAGTTTGTTTTGGTTCCATAGATATACTACAATTAACTATATTCTTAATTTTTAAGTATTATGAAATCTAAAAGGTGAGGTGATTTTGTTAAAATTGAGAATTTTTGGGTAAATCAACATATAGGTTAAAATTGTCATTTTATTTCATTTTGAGGTAATTTTTTTTTATATACTCAGGGATGATGATACGTGTGGCTGCATTTTTTAAGAATCTTTGGGATTTATTTGAACTTTATATGAATTTCTCAAGTTTGCTGAAAATGTGTAGGCAGCCTGTAGCTGGAATGACTTGAGGGCCAATTAAGGGCGATCTCAGGTCAACCCTAGGCGATTTCATTTGTTATTTATCTATTTATATTATCATTATTATTATTATTATCATTATCATTAACCCTATCATTTTACCACTGCTCAGAGCTGATCCCTATGCCCTAGCGAGCATTTTTTTTAAAATTTTCTTTATTATTTTTATTATTATCTGAAGCTATTCCTCTGCCCGAGCCCCTCCGCATGCTCGCTCTCCATTCCTCCTCTCCGCCTTCTTCCTCTCCTCATCACCTTTGTTATCGCCGCCGACGGCCTTGCTGCCGAAGATTTCACCACCAACGAAGACAATGCTTCGAGCCTTATCTCTGCTATCTTCTTCCTCTTCACCTGCCTCTTCATCGAATCACACCACCACCCTAACTCAGAACCATTGCGGCACCGTCGGATTAACTTCGCCACCGATGCTTCGCTATGAACAACGAAGCTCCGATCCCTTATTCCTGCCTTCTTCCTCTCCATCTGTTTCATTTGAAAAGCCAAGTTGTTGCCCAAGTCTAGATCAAAGTACGGTCGCCGATCTCGTGCCACTCCAACCTATATCATGGTGTACGGCTTCTTGGCTAAGCAATCTACTTCCTATCACCCTCAATTCAGTTTTCCTCCCCAGCCGGGCTATTCTTCCTTCCCTTCAGGTCATTAAATCCACCTTTTTAGGGGGATCAGTAATCATGCTAAGCACTGAGGTTGATTTCTTACCTTTTTTGTTCTATGTTTGCCTTTATTCTATCATGGTATCCCCAAAAAGAATCTTTAAATGACTCAAGAGAGGCCTTGGAGATCCTACCTTAAGCCAAAAGAACCCACTTTCCTTTAACGTCCACCCTCCCCTTTACCTGATTTGGAATCGACTTAAGCTCCACCATAATCCATCCCCAAGCAGCCTCGACCCCTATGAAGTACGGACACGACACGGGGACACGGGACACGACACAACACGATACGACGACACGACGATTTTTCAAAATATAGGACACGGACACGGCATGACACGCCAATATATATATATATATAACATAATACAAATTTAAATTTTTAAGTATAAACAACTTGTAAGTAGCACTAAAGTTTCATAAATAGAAAATACAATTTTGCTTATTAGGACAATTACAGTGAGCACGACAATAAGAGAAAGTAAAGACTCTCGGTGTTGAAGATGAAAAAAGGATAAAGGTGAAGTTAGAGTTTTAAATTTTTTTTAATTGGTTCATTTTCGTAAGGCTTAAGGGCAACAAAGGAGGAAGAAATTTTGTTTAATTTGGTTAACTTAGAATTTTGACTTATATTAGGTAAAATTTTAACAATAATAAGAGATATATTTTTAATTTTATTAAATAAAATTTTAACGATAATAAAAAAAATGAGATAAATATATCCATAAATTTTATTAAAAGTATATAATATTAATAAATAAATTTAACATTAATATTAATTATATCCAATTCTATCTTATGTATACTAGAAGTGTCTTGTATCTATGAAGTATCCTAGAAGTGTCCTAAGGTACCCCTAAAGTGTCCTCGCGTATCTAAAAAGTGTCCTTTAGTTTTTTTAATATTATTTTATTAGGACACGCCACGTGGCGTGTCCGACACGGTGTTCCCGCGTGTCCTCGCGGGTCCCTGAGTGTCTGTTTGTCCGACACGGACACGACGTGGTTATTAAAGTGTCCATGCTTCATAGCTCGACCCAATACTCAATCAAACCCTCAGCCTATGGAAATTGAAGATTACGATCGTACTACTCATTTTCTATGATTAGAGAAGTAAATTTTTGTGAGAATTTCTATAAGCCGATAATAGTTTACTACTTCGATCTGAGCTTTTTTGAGGGCGATTGTAGTTTGTGCCCTCTCATTGATCACTATAAGTGGTAAAAAATTATCATTTGTAGATAAAATATTAATCTTGATCTTCTCAAATATCTTTTGGTTGTGTTGTGTAGATGTTGAGCATTCGATATATTCTGGAGTATCATATTTTTTATTGCTGTGTATATCCATTATATTGTATCTTGCTTTCTTGTCATTATTTTACATCCATTTTCTAAGGAAAATTTTGCGAATTTTTTTTATAAAATATTAAACTATAACTTCACTCAAAAAGAAAGTTAATTGATATTTATATGAGGAAGAGTTTCTATATTAAGGAGGAATTTTTTTCTGCAATATTATTCTTTTATATATGATGTATTTTTAAGTTGTCAAATATTAAAAAAAGGGAGATTATTAGTTCCTCTATTGGGGTAGTATTAAGATTTTTATGTTTAGCAATATGTTAAAGTTAATTTGTACTAATAAATTATTTAGTTCTTTTGATTGCAGGTTTATTAAAATTACATCTCAATTGTGATCAAGTTGAGTAATGGAAAATATTTATTTATACTAAAATTGAGATCGAATTAAATTGAAAAAAATTGATGAGGGCCTCCAAATAAGGGTTGGAGGTGGAGAGTGAGTGTGTCCTCACTTATAGTGATGAGGGCTTCTACTGAGTAAATAGAGGAAGATCTGTGCACGGGCTTTTCCATATAAACCAAAGAGTTTGTTATAGTGGGATTTTTTCGATCGAGGTAAGGTGGATTAGGCTCTTGTTTGAGCCGATGATTTTTTTTTCTTACTTGCACTCATATTTGCTTTTTCTTGCGTTAATTTAACTTTGTTATTTGTATTTTTTATTTATTGCAATAATTATTTATATTAAGTAAATTAAATATAAAATATTTAATTACGTTTATTCACCTCCCTTTATACATCATACTTGATCCTACAATTGCTTACATTTGTGTAGCTAGTGCATATAAATCCCCATCCACCCACCTCCCACCACCACCACTTACCTTTAGGTGTCCAACTTTTTACTACTAGCAAGCTCATTTTAAACAACAACGAAAGCCATGTTATATTTAATCGATAACATTCTTATTTATATTGCTCTAAGTGCAATTTTTTGGTTTTGAGAATTTATCTGTTATTGGACAACAATGCTCCCTTGCTAAGTCCTATGTCCCAATTTTCGGATGAGAAATGCAGAGGGTGTGTTAGGTAGTCAATTGTCATTATAAAATTCGTCGAATCAAATATAACATAAATTCTTTAAAAAATTACATTAAAGCTAGTGTGTTTCCTAAAAGCGATATAATGTGTTGCCTGAATATAATGAGAAATATGTAAGCATCTCTACATCAATGCTCAGGTGTAGTGATAAATGAGCAAAGATTCTCACATCATGGACGAATGCTGATAAAGAAATTAGTCCAAGATACTAGAAATCAAGTCACTAAAATTAGACTGGAACTTGAAATTTAATCAGTTAAATAGGCAATGTAATAAAGATAGTAGATATTATGAATCATTAAAAGAATAATATTTTGTACTTTCATGAAACAAAATAAGTGGTAAGAAAGCCAAAGAAATTGATCGCTTAAGTTTCAAATTTTAGTACTGCGGGAAGAATAAAACTAAGAATGAAGTTAGTGTAATTCTGGATAAGATTTTGAAAAATCATATAGTATAAGTGAAGAACAATAAAGATAAAATTATATCTTTAAAAGTTATAATCATTGAAATGCCTTTTAACATTGTAATTTTGTATGTCGCCCAAGTATGTTTGGATGCGAATATAAAGAAAATTTTTTTGGAATGATATAAAAGGGTTAATACAAGGAATACCTTACGAGAAAAGAATATCTATTGGGAGATCTAAATGGACATGCTGGAAGTTTTGCTGAAGAATTTAATAGCATCCATGGTGAGTATTATTTGATGTGACTAATGTTGATGGTAAAATTATTTTGAAGTTTTTCTTAGCTTATGATTTCATGATTGTTAATATTTTATTTAAAAGAATGAGTATATTATCACTTATAAAAATAGGTCTTCGTGAATATAAATTGATTATTTCTTCTTTTAAGAAAACGAGATTCTTTAGCTTATAAAGATTGTAAGATCATTCAAAGATAATGTGTGAGTACCCCATATCGATTAATGGCCTTAGATTTTAAGATAAAGAGTTGGAGATAGAATGATAAGTTGAAATGGTGCCCTTGGATTTGATGGTGAAATATAAAAAATGAGAATAATTCTATCTTTAAGAAGTGGATTCTAGAACTTTGACTGTGAGACATTAAAACGAAAACTGATCTTATATTATTGACGATTGGTAACTGTATTATAGAGTGGCAAAGAATGTGCTAAGTGCATGCAAAGACTCCAAATAACAAAGATATTTGGAGGTGGGAAGAAGATGTACAAGATTAATGAAATAGATTTGTTATATAGACTCGTTTTAATGCAAAACAAAGAGAATTGAGATAAATATAAAGTGACTCCATGAGAGTCCAAGGAAATAGTTTGTAATATAAGAAATGTAGCTTTTGAAAATTTATATAAGAAACTGATAACAAAGAAAGAGAAATACAAATATGTAGTATTGCCAAGGTAAGATATAGGAAAGTTAAAGATTTGACTCAAGAAAAAGGCATTGAGGATGAAGATCAAAAGTACTTTTTAAGAAAAAAGATATGTAATATAAATAAATAAGTTATTTTCAATAGCTTTTATGTAAAGGTTGTGAGTTGTGATAATATAATTGATATTATTGAATTTAGCATCTAAATGAAAGTAAAAATTGCTTACAGCGAGCGTATCAATAAATCTGATATTTGGAAAGCTTTAAAGAAGATAATGTGTAGAATAACAGTATGATTGGATAGAGTTTAGTGGCTTATCGAGTTGTTTGTTTTAAAGACTAAAAGGATGTCAAATGAATGAAGAAGAACACACTTATTTACAATAATAAATGTGATTTATAAAATTGTGTCAACTATAGAGGAATTAAATTAATGAGACTCATTGTAAAATTTTAGAAGAGAGTGATCGAGTATAAATTGTGTTGTGATACTAAGGTATCACAAAATTAATAGTAAGAATGTCTGATTTATAGTATTGAATGATGGCCTACAAAGATGAAACATATAAATAAAATAAGTATTACGTAAATGAGAATGCTAAGGTAGATGAATAAGTATATATAAAAGGATAAAAGTAAAAATGAGTATATTCGTGAGAAATTTGGAGTAGCATAAATGGAGGATAAGCTTAGAGAGAGTCGGCTTCGATGGTTTGGACATATAAATCGTATGCCGATTGAAACTTTAGTAAGAAAAGTTAGATTATTGAATCTTGTCTATGTTAAGAAGGAAGAGGAAGACGAAAAAAATATGATAAGAAACTATAAAGAATAATCTAGCACTAGCTAAATGAAAATTCATTAACTAATAGAGTGCAATAGAAGCAATGGATTCATGTAGTCAACCCTACCTAGTGAGATTAAAACTTGGTTGTTATTGTTGTTATTGTTGAGAATTTTTCTGTTTCAAATGATGATATTAAAACTGCAATGGTTATCGAATGCCAGTATCAAACATTGATATTGGTTTCTCTTTTGGTTTTGTGGCACTGAATTTCTCTTTTTGTTGTTTTTAGATATTGTAGTCTTGTAATTGTTCCGTGTTTCATGTTTTTTTTACTCTTTCATCTCTGTTTATTTCCTACAACTCAACCACCCAATTTAATTATCTAGCTAAGTAGTGTGATTATCAGCAGATTGAAAACTGTTTTTTCAGGAATTGAATTTCTTGTTTGAGGCCAAGAACAGTGAAATGTGTTTGGACAACTTTAGAACATTATCTCCCCATCTTGCTGACTACATATACACCCCAAAGGTTTACTGGGATCTGAGTTCTTCCAAAGTTTTGACAATGGAGTATATGGATGCTGCGGAAATTACTGACTTGAGTGCAATTGAAAGACTTGGGATTAAGCCCTCTGAAGTTTCAAAACTAGTAAGATCTCAATAATGTGTTTAACATGATTTTGGAGCTTGATATCTTAGTTTGCTTTGTTTTGCGCCTAACCATGCAGGTTAGTCAAGCTTTTGCAGAGATGATATTTAGGCATGGATTTGTCCACTGTGATCCACATGCTGCAAATATGATGATTCGCCCTTTGCCATCTCATAAAGGAAATATTTTCGGTGAGAAGTTTGCTTCAGCTGTTCTTTAGATGTTATTTTGTGAAATCAGAATCCTTCTACTTCAGCGTGAACATATTTTCTGCAGATAATACTTACGCTTTCTTTCTTTTTCAGGATGTATTTAGAATAATTTATGCAGGATGCATGTATTATCATTTGCATATCCAGGATGCCCGTATTGTCGTTTGCATTGATACCTTGGGACTATTTGAAAGATCGTAATGTGGCATTGAAGAATAAGGCATGATAGACGGTGCAATGTGGCTTTTTGTTAGGTATAATGCCTAGAAGAAATCGTCTATAGCATAGCTTACGATCTTGCAGACTTTTGAAAGCCTTATTTCCTTGTTTTCTCCTATACCCACCGAAGCTTTAAGTATGACTCAAACTCCTACAAATTCTAGTGTTTTTTGGACTAATAGATCCTCCGCAACTGCCAACTTTATTTTTGTTTTTATGGCTGATATGTTATTTTCCAAGTACTATAATGCCCTAATTAAACAAAAGACTTAGCAGACTCTTGAAAGTCAAAATTTGCTTTGATCTTCTCTTTTATCAAGAATAGAATCTGAGCTGTGCCTGATAATAGAGATAGTGGAATAAGAAACGTTGGATATCACAAACTTTGATGAGTACGTAAGGGAGAATTAAAAAGGATAGGAATCAGAGGTTGTAGGTTAAGAATATTATCGTCAATCTTATTTATCTTATTATTTCAAGATATTGCAGCGGCTTGTTCCTTATTCTTGCAGTCTCAACAATGATTTGTTGTCTTCTTCAATGCAGACATTGAGGAACATAAGATGGTTGTTAACTTTATATTATCCTTCATTAACTTATTATATTTGCTGGACAAAGAGTATGGATTAGGACAGAAGACAGCTTTGAGTTGGGAACCTTGACAAGATGTAAAGGCCATTGCTTAGGCATAGACCCTTAGGTATATAGGGGAGGGTGAAGGTGCTAAGGAGAGTAGTTGCATTTTATACTAAGGTCTCTTTTCTTTTCTGTGCTTAAGATGGAAGCGGTCATGAGAAAGAAAAGTTATTCGGCATGCTGTGGCATAATGCTATTGTAGTTTTTCTTCTATGCTAAGAATTGATGCTATGTGCCTTGATGTGCTGGAGTGAAGAATGACGGGTGAAAGCCTTCTTGTGAATTGCTTGCCACATAAATAGCGCAGCTGCTGTAGTCTTCAATTGAATATATATATATATATATATATGTGGGTAAATTACATCTGAATTCCTGAGCTTAAAATATATTATCATAGACACATTTTTAAAATTATAATATTTGGGTCCTTGAGCTTTAATGTAATTATCAAATAGCTCTTTTTTAATTTTTTATTTTTAAAATTTTTTAATTTTCTATTTTACCCTCCCTTCTCTTTCTCTCCCTCTCCCTCTCTCTCTCTCTCTCTCCCGCGTTCTCTCTAGCAACTGCCAGTGGCGGAGCAAGGGTGGGGGACAATTGCTAGTGGAGGTAGTCGCCACCCATCTCTTTCTCTCTCTCTCTCCCCCCTCCATCCCTCCTGCACTCTCTTTGGCAGAGCCGCCGCAAGCGGCCGAGAGGGTTGCCAATGGTGGAGCAGGGGCTAGGGATAACCGTCGGTAAAGGGGGCCACCACCCCCTCCTTTCTTTCTCTTGTCTATGTTGTGCCCTGTCTAGCGGGACAACAGCCACCGAAGGAGCAAAGGGAGGGGACTCCCGTTAGCGAAGCTGCCGACAGTCCCCTCTGTCGGCGACAACGGCTTCACCAGAGAGCGTAGAAAAGATGAGAGAAATGTTGAAATTTTATTAATTTTGATGATGATAAATATGTTAATAATAATATACTCGATTAATCTTCTATTTATTAGTTCATATTGTACCTAAGCTTTTCAGGATTAAAAAAAGCTGACCGTCTAGATGATTTTGGCCTAAGATTGATGAAATCAAGTTAAGAATAAAGAGAAATGAAGTTGATAGAGATCGTTACGAAAAAGAGCATCAAGTCAAAAAATCGAAAAGTCAATTTTAGATTATCATGTAAGTGCAATTAATTCATAACTTATTTATCTAGGGAAAACTAAAATAAATATAATTAAATCTATTCTTAATTTTCCTAATTTTTAGATAATTCTTTATTTTTATTTATTTTTTTGATGAATTGTGATTTTTAATAAATTTCAAATTACATGAGCAAATCGTTCGATGACGTGTTTTTTTTTATTTCAAATTTTTGATTGAATTTAATTTGACTAATAATTTTGCTCTTTAACGTGTCGCTTCAACTTTAAATGATAAAATCTTTCTCCAAAGTTATATATATATTAATAATAATAAATGAATAAATAAATAAATAAAATTAAATAATTATTTATGAAAATAAATTAATTGAATTTCGTGAAATTTATTTCTAATCGATTTTGAATACTTTGAACTCGTTAGAGTTCCAATAACCTTATTTAATTCACTTTCTTGTTTTGCTCCTTAAAATCAGCCATAAAATAAATTAAGTAGTTGTTTTTGTCCATTATTAATTTAGAAAAAGTTATAATACCCAAATTAGTGGCTTTTCCCTCATTTTATCTATAAATAAGAGATATTTTGGGTTAATATCTTTAGTTGACAAACCAAAACTCTAAATTCTCTCATTCTCCAGCTAAAACATTCTCTCCCCAAGCTCAAACTTTCTGTTCATAATGTTGGGAGTCAATTTTAGGGAGTTCTTGGGTCTTCGAAAGTGTTTTTATTCGGCTATAGAGCAAGAAGGGACCTTGGAAAAGATTTTGTCCTGCAATTTCCACTTAAAATTTGGCAAGAAGGGGGAAGGAGATTAACTCAATTGGAATGAAGAACTAGTGACTAGGTGGCAAGGGATTACAAGAACAAGGTAGGGACGGTTCTGCATAACTGGGTTCCGAATCAAGATGATAACTTATATGAGTAGAAATGGTTTAAGTAGAACTATGTGTTTATGTGATATTTGTTTGATTGCTTGGTTTGCTTAAAATCTTTGAAAAATAAATTTTGTAGAAGCATTCTTCATTTAATTAGCTACAATTGTCATCTTTACATCTTTTTTAAATTTTGAACAAAAAGCAAAGTTTGATGGCTTTCATTCTGATTTAATAGAAAATTTTAGAATCCTGATTGGTTTTCATATTTAGGCCATTAGCTCTATCAAATGAAAATCAAATCATGCAAAAATTTTCAAAAAATAGTCTACTTGTTTTTCTACAACTTTTTGTTTTATCCAAATCCAAAATAGTTTGTGTTATGTTAAAAATTACTGAAAATTAGGACAGCAATCTGTCAAGAATTCTGCCCGTGACACTAGTAGCTTTAAAAATAATTTTCCCTATGAAACAACTTCAAAACATTATGAAATTTGCCAGGTGATTACATAACTTGATTTGCTACAACTTTTGACACGTATTGAAAAGCTGTCATATGTATGTTTTAATAAATTGAAGTCATGATAAATTTCTGTCATGGACTGGACTGCAATTGATATTTGTTTTGGGCGATTTTACTTTATGAAAGGAACTCCAAATATACTCAAAGTTTGCGATATACTATCTCACTTCATTCCCTGCAAGTTTGGTATTCATAGTTTGTTTTAAATAGTACTATAGATTTATGTCTTAACTAGTTCAAAGTGAAGCGAAAACTGTCGTGAACTATACACTGCTTACATTGTAATCTGAATGCTATTATTGATGTACTTTGATGTAATGTCATTTGGATGCTTGATGTGATAATTATGTTCTTATGATGGTGATGATTGATCATTATGATTGACGTCTATGTGACCATATGCAAAAAGTGGCCTTTGTGACCAAAAGATAAAATTAGTTATTTTCCTTGTATCATCTAATTTGATTTGTATTATTATATTATGGTGAACTCTATATAGCAAACATTATGTGCATTAGGATAAAGAGAATGATGGATATTATTAATATCCCTTCCTAGCTCAAGCAAGATTGGCTTGGATGCTTTAGGCATCTCTAGTGGTAGGTTCTCGATACCCATGCTATTTGAGGCTTTGTCCTTCAGTGGGGACATTTACCTATAATACTAATGATCGGTACCATTGATTTTATTTTGTGCATAAGCAGCTACTGGATAATCTCTGGAGGATTATTCCATGTGTACAGGCAATCGATTCAATTGGTTGAGAAATAGAGAGCCCTTAAAGGAAAAATGAGTAAAAAACTAATTATAAATTGTTTGCTTATTTTTGTTATTAAAAATTCTCTGTCATTCTACTCATGATTTTTATCTCGGCTATTATTTTGTTGCCTAGTTAAAATATTATGATTTATAAAAAAATTAATATTTTATACGTTTAAGAAATAAAATAGGTGAGAAAGAAAGCCAAAGAAATCAATAATTTAGGTTTCAAACTTTAGTACTCTGATAAAATTATAACTAAGCATGAAGTAGATAATTCTGAGTAAGAGTTTAAAAAATATGTAGTGAAGGTCTAAAGAAATAGAAATAAAACTATAACATTAAAAATTATAAATGAAGGGATGACTATTAACATTGTGAGTATGTATGCTCCTCAAGTAGATTTGAATGCGAGTATAAAAGAAAAGTTTTTGAATGATTTGGAAAAGTAAATATAAAGGATACCTCAGGAGATTAAATATTTATCGAGGAAGATCTAAATGGTTATGTTGAAAATGCCACTGAGGAATTTAATAATATCCATAGTGGGTATGATTTTGGTGAGATTAATGACAGGGTAAAATCATTCTGGAGTTTTCTTTAGCTTATAATTTCATAATTGCTAATATTTTATTTAAGAAAAGATATCAGCATATTACTTACAAGTATGGGTTTTCAAGCGCACAAATTGATTATTTTCTTATAAAAAAATGAGATCGATTTACTTGTAAATATTGTAAAGTTATTTGAAGTTAATGTCTGATTACGCAATATCGATTGGTGATCTTAGATTTTAAGATAAAGATTTGGAGGAATAATAAGCTGAAACAACGCCCATGCCCTCGGACTCAGTGGTAGAATCTAAAAAATGAACATAAATATATCTTAGGAGGAAGGTTCAAAAACATAAGCAGTGTGATATCAGGAGAAAGGCTAATCTTATATAGCTGATGTTTGCTAATTATATCCGCAAGGTGGTGAAAGGTGTGCTAGAAGAATATAAAGGAAAGATTCTAAATAATAAAGATGCTTGGTGATACAAAAATTTGAAAAAATTATTTGTTATAAAGATTAGTTTAAATGTAATAACAACAACAATAACCAAATATTAATCCCACTAGGTGGAATCGACTATATGAATATTTTGTTTCTATTGCGCTCTATCTCTTAACAAATTCTTATCTAAGCCTAAATAACTAAGATCACTTCTTATAGTTTTTTATCATGTCTTCTTTGGTCTCCCTCTTTCTTTTTGTATATGGGTAAGATCCAATAACTCGATTTTTCTAACTGGACTTTTAATCAGCTTATAATTTGTATGTCCAAACCATCTAAGTTTTCTCTAAGTTTATCCTCAATTGGTGCAGCACCAATTTTCTTTCGAATATACTCATTTTTCATTCTATCCTTTCATGTATATTCACACATCCACTTTAGTATTTTTATTTCTGCGATATTTATTTTATTTGTATGTTTGCTCTTTGCAGGCTAACATTCAGCACCATATATCATCGCTGATCTTATTACAGTTTTATAAAATTTATTCTTGAGCCTAGATGAAATTATTTAATTGCGCAATACACCAGAAATATTTTTCTATTTTACCCATCCTGCTTGAATCCTGTTAATAACGTCATTATCTGTTTTACTATTTTTTTGTATGATTACAATTTTTATCACAATTTCTGTTAACTTCTATTACGTGATCCTTCAAGCTCTTATTCAAAATTATTTACTTCATTCTTATTTTTATTCTTACCAGAGTACTAAAGTTTAAAACCTAAGTTATCAATTTCCTTAGCTTTCTTTCTAACTCATTTTATTTCCTGCAGGCACAAAATATTAATCTTTCTATGAATCAAAATATCTATCAACTGCATTAATTTGCCCGTCAGGCTGCTTATATTCAAAGTATCTAATTGTTAATACGTGGTTCCAGCGTTGCATCCCTACCGTACACGTGGCGCCTAGCTGACATTTAGTTTTTATTTACTTACTAATCCATCTATCTGTTCTCATAGGTTTCTGACCCCTGTCACACCTTGGACACGAGGGTTCAATCAAGCCTCGTCCACGAGGGGTCAACCAAGCCTCGTCCACGAGGGGTCAACCAAGCCTCGTCCACGACGAGCCAGGACCATCCCTGATAACGTCGATGATGATGTTACAAAGCGGTGCCTGTCACAATCAGCTCGGTCCGACCACGCAGTTCCCTGTACAAGGCCTTCTTTCCAAGACACGCAAATCAAGGGTCCGCATGCCCCAACTGTCATGGATCCCCAGAAGCAGTACTAATATTAAAAGTTAGCATCCTCCTTTTGCGGTTTTTGGTCCCTCTGGCGGCCGATAAGCGGCGCGAGTTCAGAGCTTGTTCATCTCCTTTCCCCCGGAAAACCAGGGCAAAGCTATGCAATCCATCGCCTACAAATACCTCTAAACAGTCTTCAAGCAAGGGAAGGAAGATCCGAGATCGAGCACCCTAGATCAACAGATCAGAAGAGGAGGACTCGCCCCAGGAAGAATAGAATCCCTCCTCTATCACCTCTTGTAAAACAGGAGCTTGAGAACAAGAAAAGCTCTTTCTTTCTCCTTCTTTCTCCCTCTTCCTCTTGTAAGCTCTTTGTATTAGCCTTCACGGCTATCTTTTTCCATTAGTGAAACTCCTTTGCTGATCGCTCGGTGGATGTAGGGGATTTCCTCTCTGAACCACCTTAAATTGTTGTGTGCTCTTCTGGATGCCCCGAACTCTCTCTCTTAAGCCTCAACCATCAGGCTTACCTCTCTGCACGCTGCCGTCTCCCAGAACTCTCTCTTTTTTGGTGTTCTTTGGGATTCCCTGCATCCTACGTCAACATCTTCTGGTGCTTTCATTGAGACCTTGGGAAGATGGTGGCCAGAACGCGCAGAACCAACTCCGCTGCTCGAAGTACACACGCGGGAGAACCTTCCGTACGGGCGTCGGACGACAGAGCTTCGGCCTCAACCTCTCGGCGGCACGCTGAATCTGCTTCCTCCTCCAGGGGTACCCGTGTCTCAGAACTTCAGGGGATGCTCGCGAATCTCACTGACCTGGTCACTGGCCTCACAACCCAACAGGCCGTGATTCTCAGGTAGACTCAGCCAGTGTGCACAGTACTTCCTCTCCCGTCGGTCGCGGCGGCTCCTACGCCTCTTCCGCCGGTTGCGGCGCCCCGAGAACCTCTTCCGCCGGTAACGGCGGCCCCTGTACCACCTCCTCCGGTCGCTGAGGCTCCTACTCCCGTGTTTCCAGTCGCGGCGCCTTCTATTCAGACGTCTGGCTCTTCTCAACCACCCAGACGCCCCTTTCGCCTCTAGGAGGTTCATCGAGAATTCTCTTCCACTTCATCCTCTACCACAGCCTGCTTTCCTTCCACCTACCTTCCCTCCTTTCCTTGCCGGAAGAGACCCCCTCTTTCCAGGCGTTCAGACCCCTTCTTAGGACCAATGGATGGCAATGCTCATTTTACTGACGCCATCCGGTTGGCCCCAATCCCAGAAGACTTCAGGTCGCTCAGGCTTGAGGCCTACAGAGGCGCGACCGACCCCCGCGAGCACGTACAAGGGTTTGAGGCCGCGGTCCGTTATAGCCAGCTAGATGAGGCTACCAAGTGCCACCTCCTGGGGAACACCTTGAAGGGGGCGGCATTTAGCTGGTTCATCAAGCTCCCCAGAGGTCACATTTCCTCCTATGAACACCTGAAATGGGAGCTGATCCCCCGTTTCATCGGTCGAATCCGAATGGTCGTTTCCGACATGGTGCTCGCCAACATTAAGCAAGGCGAGAGGGAAAACCTTCGGGATTACACCAACCGCTTCTTTGCCGTCGCGGCAGAAGCTGAAGATGTCGACCTTGCAGTGGCCATGCACAATTTTCGGTGGGGACTCAAGGTGGGGGATCTGTCTAAATCCCTACAGCTGGCCAAACCTCAGAGCTATCCAGAGCTGGTGGCCAGAGCCAGCCAATTCATGCTCCTCGAGGATGCTGAGTCCTCTCCCCCCGATGTTTCCGGAGCCAAGCAGGAGAAAAGAAAGAAAACATCGGGGTAATGAACCCCCGGTCATGAAGTTGCATATGGCCAAAGGTCGTGGTCGAGATGAGAGGAAGCCACGACACGTCCAGCACCAGAAATATTTCTTCTCCCGGCCGCTTCTAGAAGTCTATGCGGCGGCCGTCAAACAAAGTTGGGTCCGACTTGCCGGACCCAAGCCAGTACCTCCAGTCGGAGTAGATCCTGACAATTATTGTGAGTTCCACGGGAGCTACGGGCACAAGCTTCACAAGTGCCGAGGCCTCAGGGCTCTGCTCCACAAACTGGCGAGTCAGGGCAAGCTCGAGGAATTCATGCAGATGACACCGACCTTCACTGCTGCCCAGAAAGGGAAGGCCCCCGAAGTTACTGGGGCTCCTGCTAAAGCCCTACCGTCTCTAGGCCCCAGCCAACTAGGGCGTCCTTACCCCCCTGCCGCCAGGACGATCAACGCTATATTTAGTATGGACCCTGCCGCTGCTCGCCGTCAAGAGATTGAGATCGACGGCATCTCTCAGCAACATTCATCCATTCCGCTTACCTTCTGCCAAGAAGATCTCCCTCAGTTGGGCAACCTATACAACGATCCAATCGTGGTCGTCGCCCGCATAGCTGATTTCGATGTTTGACGAGTGGACCTCGACTCTGGGAGCGCCGCCGACATCCTGTTCGAATCTGCTTTCCTCTAGATGGGGCTCAAGGAGGTAAACCTCCTCCGTGCTGGAACCATCTTACTCGGTTTCTCCGGGGAGAGGGTTCAACCTCTGGGATTCATTGCCTTACCCGTCTCCGTCAGCGACAACAACGGCTACGCCATGAACATGGTGAACTTTGCTGTCATCAAAGCTAAGTCAGGCTACAACGCCATCCTTGGAACGACAACACTCAATTCCATTGGGATGGTGATTTCCACACCTCACCTCTGCGCGAAGTTCCCTACCTCCAGCTGCGTTGTCACCATCAGAGGAGATGTCAGGCAGGCTACCCGGTGTTTCCAGATCGCCGCACAGCTCATGGTCGATCAATTGGATCCCAGAGAATCTCAACCCGTTGTACCGCAGGAAGGGGTCATCAATGTAACCTTGGGGGGGGGGGGAAGACTTTTCTAAAATTGTAAACTTATCCTCATCCATGAATGATAAGCAGCAGGCGGAAATCACTGCCATGCTTTCTGAGTACATTGATGTCTTCGCATGGTCTCCTGAAGATGTTTTAGGCGTTGACAGGGCTGTATGCGAGCACCATCTAAACATATCTGAGACTGCCTCTCCTACAAAACAGATGAAGAGGGTGATGGCAGGGGAGAGACAGGACGCTATCAAAGAAGAAGTCAATAAACTACTTGGAGCAGGTTACATCAGGGAAGTTCAATACCCCCAATGGCTCACTAACGTCGTCATGGTGAAAAAGGCCAACGAGAAGTGGAGGATGTGCGTAGACTTTCGCACATTGAATCAGGCCTGCCCCAAAGACACTTACCCTCTCCCATGCATCAATACAATGGTGGATCGTACCTTCAGGTACGAGGTTCTGAGTTTCCTAGATGCTTTCTGCAGGTACTATCAGATCCGGATGGTCAGAGAGGATGAAGAAAAGACTGCCTTCATTACTGACTTTGGCACATACTGCTACATTGTCATGCGCTTTGGTCTCAAGAATGTCGGCGCTACTTTTTTTTTTTTGATTGATGTCGTCTTCAAGGACTAAAGGGGGAGGAATCTTGAAGCTTATGTCGACGACATCCTAGTCAAAAGCAAAACCTTAGAGGGACATCTCGGCGACCTCAGGGAGACACTTGACACCCTCCGAAGTTTAATCTCAAACTTAACCCTGCCAAGTGCACCTTCGGCGCGGCCTCAGGGAAGTTTTTGGGCTATCTAGTTTCAGCCAGAGGAATAGAGGCCAATCTAGATAAGATCTCGGCGATCCTGAGCATGCCCTCTCCTAAAACAGCAAAAGAGATTCAAAAATTAGCAGGACGGATCAAAAGCCTGGGCAGATTCATCTCAAAAGCCGGGGATCGATGTTCGCCATTCTTTCGATGCCTGCGCAACAACAAGGGGGGTCAGTGGACCAACGAATGCGAAGCTGCTTTCACAGAGCTGAAGAAGTATCTTACCTCGTCCCCGATATTAGTGGCACCAAAGGAAGGAGCGGTCCTGTCTTTACACTTGGGTGTCTCTGACACCGTAGTCTCAGCGGTCTTCGTGGACTACGATAAGGGGGTACAACATCCAATCTTTTATATCAGCCACATACTCCTAGATGCTGAAAGCCGATACCCCACGTTGGAGAAGCTTGCTCTGGCTCTCCTGGTGATTGCGAGAAAGCTATGCCCATATTTCTAGTCCCACACTATCCAGGTTGTCACTGATCAACCACTCCTGAAGATACTATACACTCCTGAGGTCTCGGGAAGGCTGCTCAAATGGTCCATTGAGCTGGGCGAGTATGACATCAAGTATATCCCACGGACAGCAATCAAGGCACAAGCGTTGGCAGATTTCGTTGCCGAGCTTTCTACTTCAGAGCCACCGCTTACCAGACATCGGACAAACCTTTGGTCCCTTCATGTCGATGGTGCATCTGGATCGCAGTCCCAGGGGGTTGAGATTCTCCTAACCAGCCCAATGGGAGCCACCTTACACAAGGCCATGACACTTCAATTCAAGGCTACAAACAATCAAGCGGAGTATAAAGCTCTCATTGCAGGGCTAAATTTCGCGCTCAGCATGGCTGTGAAGTGCATACAGGTATTCAGTGACTCTCAATTGATCGTCAACCAGGTGAATCGAGCATTCGAAAGAAAGGACAAGGTTCTGAAAAAATATATGCAACAAGCCCAGTCCTTAATCTCTCAATTCGAAGATTTCTCCCTGACGCATATTCCCAGAGAAGAAAATTAAGTGGCAGATCGGCTCGCAAAGGTGGGGCTCCCCGACCTTCGCCGAACTCAAATATTCGAAAGGCCCAGTTTCGAATGCACAAAAATTCACTCTGAGGAGCATCCGCCTTGTTGGATGGACAGGATCCTCAATTACCTGAAAGATGGGATGCAGCCCGATAACAGGCAAGAGGCGAAACTGAAGCTTGATTGCGCCAAGTACGTTCTCATCAATGGAGAGCTCTACAGAAGGTCTTATGCCAAGTCCCTCACCAAGTGCTTGCGGCCTGAGGAAGCTCAAGAAGTCATGGAGGCTGTGCGCACAAAGGGGAGTGCGGAACTCATGCTCGTGGCCGAAGTCTGATTATGCGAATCTTGCGCCAGAGATTCTTCTGGCCAAATATCCATAAGGATGCTCACGTGGAGAAATGCTCTCAATGCCAGTACTACGCTGACATGCACAGGCAGCCCGTCGGCTATCTCAAACCCATCAATTCGTCTTGGCCCTTCGCTGTTTGGGGGCTAGACTTTCTTGGGCCCAATGCCTACGGCCATGAGGTACTACAAATGGATACTGATGGCTGTCGACTACTTCACAAAGTAGATTGAAGCCAAGCCACTTACTCAGCCTACTGCGCAGAATGTCGAAAAATTCCTATAGGTTAACATCGTCTGCAGATACGACATACCGATGGTGATTATCATAGACAATGGTACCCCGTTTGCTAATCAGCGGGTCCATGACTTCTGTGGCAAACATCAAATCAACCACAAGTACGCATCTATCTGGCCTCCTCACACCAACGGGCAGGCAGAAGCCGCTAACAAAAATATTCTGAATAACTACGCTCCAAAATCCGCTGGCCGGAAGAACTACCAGGCGCCCTTTGGGCTTACAATACATCTCCTTCGGAGGTCACTTAGGAGTCTCCTTTCTCCCTTTTATTCGGGATGGACGCAGTCATACCAGTTGAGCTAGAACACTCCTCCCCCAGGGTAGAAATCGTAGCCAACTTCAATCTCGAAGATCTGCAAACCTGGATGGGTGAAAACGATGATTCACGACGAGTCAATCTAGACTTCTTGGAACAGAAAAGAGAGTTGGCCGCACTCAAGCGCCTGGAGCACAAGCGCCGGGTTGAAAGGTATTTCAACCGCAAGGTTAACCCCAGGACTTTCATTCAAGGAGACTTGGTACTCAAACGGCGGCTTCTTGCTAGCAGCAACTTGGGAGTCCCCAACCTTGAGCCCAACTGGGATGGCTCTTACATCGTGCGCGAGGTTGCTGGACCGAGCGCATATTATCTAATGACTTCTGAAGGCATCCAACTCCCTAGAACTTGGAGTGGGGATGATCTAAAGAAATTCTACGCCCGATTCCTGGAAGAAGTTCATCTTTATACCCCCTATACAAGATTCATTTGCACAGATTCATTCAAGAATTAATTACACGGATTCAATCAACGAATTCTGGGACATTTTTTATTAATAGACATTTGGGTTCTTCCAAAATATATCTAGATTTCTTTATACTATCCCAACAGTTATATCTTGAACTCCGAAATTCTTGTGATAATGAATCTTACACCTATTAATTCATATTGGGGTATTCATATCAGCCTAATGTCTATCGCTCAGGTATGATTTCAATCTAAAAAATCTCAACCATCGTACCCAAGGCTCCCGAGCCTCGTATACGATGGTTCGTTATAACTAACCTTCCATATACGGAGGTCACTGAGCCTAGTTACGCCTGGCAGGCGGGGTCTCCTACCTACATGTGGAACCCTTTCATAAGCTCATTTGGCTAGCAGAAGGTTTGAAGGGCTGCTCGTAATCTTAGGGCAGTCCCTGTCATCTACTCATAATACAGGTCCCCCCTAAGCCGCGTGCTTTCGCTTCCCACTAGGATCTGCCGCTCTAACGGGGGTCAGCCTTTGCCTCAAGTACAAATATCGGCCACGATATTTGAGACGAACAAGTCTTTTTGGCATTAGGTCAGATAACTCCTCCTAGGCAGGATCTCCACTACTATTATTACTTCTTTCATGTGCAGGCGCATAAAGGGATATGATTCCAAGCCCGAAATTATGAAACCCCCGAGGTCAGCACATGCCTTAAGTACAAACATCGGACACGATTTTTTAGACGCCCCAAGTCCTTTTGGCATTGGGTTAGATAATACCTCTTAGGCGGGATTTCTCCTATTATCATTGCTTCCTTCCTATGCAGATTTGTGAAGTTTCAAAGTTCAAGTTGGGAACATTCTATACGACTCAAAGACCTTTATTATTAACTAGTTATGAGGGGTTTTCTCACAGAGTCACAATCAGAATGTCTCAAAAGGTACCTGTTCATTTCATACACATCAGACTAAAACAGGTATGCAAGACAAAACAAGCTTTCTATTCATTCATTTTTAAAATTACGAAGAATTGAGGTTACAATTCACTCATCTTACAAGAAAAGTGGGTTAGCTTTCACTGATCCCATCCAAACAATCGAACACCTGATAGATGAGGTCGTCAGTTAAGTCAAAACCCTCCTCCCTATAAGTAGGATCAGCAGTCAGGCAAGGAATGGGATCCACTTCTCCGAGGTCAGAGGCAGTAATTTTGCCCCCTTGGATCAAAGTGGAGGTCAATCCTTCCCATGCTTGCTTGATCCCTTCTAACCTCTCCTTTCTACAAGGTAAGCTTGTTTTGTAGGTTTTCACAGCTGCCGCAGACCTCTCCGCAGCAACGGTCTCCTGTTCTCCAGCAACCTTATCCATCTTCTCTCGCAGAGCCTTATTATCAGCCTTCAGTACACCCATTGCATATTTATAGGTTATAAACTCCTCTTGCAGCTTAACCTTCTCCTCTTGAACGACGTCAACTTGAGAAGACTTTACGGCAAGCTGCACTCTCAAGGCCTCAATTTCTTCATCCCTTTGATGAAGCTGGCGTCCTTATTCCAGTACCTGCTCCTCTGTTCTTAAGGCCCTGTTCAGAGCCAATGGCAAGTGAGCAAGAATCTGCAACAAAAACAGAGTTAGTTCACGAGAACAATGGGGGAGAAGGCCAGAGAGAGAATCCTTACCGTAGCTACTCTATTGGCGAAGCCTAAGTAGAGCTCTGGCGTCGAGGCCCTCTCCAACTTCTCCTCCAAACCTTTTGACACTAGGCTGCTTCCCAGGGCCAGACTACTTCCCCTCGGTAGACGCCGCCTTGGTTCGCGGACGGCAGGGACACGACTGTCATTCTTCTCTCGTCCCCTTTCGTTCTCACCGCCATTCTTGTGCCCTCGTTCCCGAAGATCCCGGCAAAGTTAGTGCTGTAGGGCAGCTCTATGCTTCGCTACCAGTCATGTTCTCCCCTGGCAGCAAAGCCTTCCTTCTCCACACTTTTTGTCTTCTTAGATGGGGGCTCTGGGCTCGTGCTCTCGAAGGGACCCCTTTTCTTCTTGGGAACCTCGCTGAGAATTAAATCTAGGCAAGGTCCCTCCGTCCTCTCCTTTTCTTGGCCTCCGTCGGCCTTACTCTCTTCCTCTTTTTCCCCTATAACAACCCCTTTGGCACCCTTAGGGATTGTCTGGGGCTTGGCGGCTGACACGGGTCCCTTCCCCTTTTATGTGTGCCCCCAGCTCAGCCAAAGTTTTCCTGTTGTCTGTGGCATCCTCAGGAGAGGATACCACATCGATGGCGGTTCCGCCGCAGACCGGCTCCGGAACCTCTATCTCCTCTTCCTCCCCCACCTCAGAAATATCTTTACTGAGCTGGGTGGCAGGAGGCTGCCCCCTCCTGGCCCTCTTCATCAGAACCGTGCCGAGAGGTGGGGCAACTTCCTTGAAAACGGCATACCCCAATGCCTTGGCGTGCAGGGATATATAGTTCCTCACATGTCTGAGGAAGTCCTTCAGGGGCCAGCTCTGCCCCTTCAGCCTCCCTAGATTTTTTAGGGTGTCTTGCCCAGCCATCCACTTGGCGTCGCCGACGAATTCAGGGAGGCAGGTGCCAGGCGTCAAGGGGATTCCTAAATCCCCTCCGACAAAGAAGTAGTAGTCCCTCCAGTCCGAGTGAGAACTACTTTGCCCTGAAAACATCGCCTTCCTCGTCTTCGACCGTAGGGCCAAGCATCCTCCGTACCCTGGCACCGCCATCCAGCTGAACAAGCTCCTGAACAATGTCAAGGTCCACGGTATCCCCTGAGCTTGCAGCAGCTTCAGGAATGAATACACATAGGCAACGGTGTTAAGGAAGAGTTGCGCCGGGACAATCTGAAACGAGTTCAAGATTTCCTTGAACTCCGGTTGCGGTGGCAACATCAAACCATACTCCACCTACGCTCGGTATACACATACTGCCCCTTCAGGAGGACTGTTTGGTCGGAAGTCGGCTGTAAGGGGGATAATCGTCAGGTTGGGGTTTCCTCTAAACCCTCTGGTCGTATTGAGCACCTCGTGCTCCATCAGGAGACTCTCCTGATAGCTGGTATCCTTATGGAACTGATCGGCCAGCTCGGCCCACTCGATCTCTCCTGCCCTCATGGCTTGATTTCGCAACGGGCGGGGCGAAGATTTCTTTTCTCTGTTTGAAGACGGACAAGTACTCTGGTTTTCCCTTGGGAAAGCCTTTTATGGGAAACAACTATGACCTTTCGTCTTCTGGCTGTCTGATTTTATCGATCAGTGTGCGGACGCAATCAGACCGTCCGTCTTTTCTGACAAGTTTAGAATTCGAAGCGGCGCAAGGTTATCGAAGCGTCACTTCCCCCCGTTTCGTCATACGTCGTGCACGATGGTTACCCTTCATGCGCAATGTTTTGAAACGACGTTCTATTCCTTGTCCTCTTTACTATTATCGTCCGATGTTTTATAATCGTGCACGAGGATAGTAACTTTCCTTTTAACTTAGAATTTATCATTGGTTTTATACTTTCACACTTATGAATTCTTCTCTCTTTTCTAACCTCGTGGTACCTGTCTCAAACACGAAAGGAAAGACAAATACAAACAGAATTCATTCAGAACAAGTTTTTGAAAGAAAAAATGTATTTCATTAATAATAAAACTTGTTATAATTTCATTTTCTCTGTTCTCTTACATATTTCTCTCATGAGTACAAGAAAAACAAAGAAAATACAAAACTTCAGAACATAGACACTTAAGGTGTGTTTGTTTGTAAGGTTAAATTTAAGAAGATTAAAATTAAATTTGGATGGAGATATTTTTTTATTGAAAGTTGTGAATGATGTGAAATAAAGTTAATTATTATGTTGAGATATGTGAGGGATGTGATATAAAGTTAGTTATTATGTTGGAATATGTGAGGGATGTGATATAAGTTAGTTATTATTTTAGTAATATGTGTAGGATGTGAAATAAATTTAATTTTTAATATTAAATTTTATGTGTGATGTGATATGCCTGGTTAAAATTAAACCAGGTTAATTTTAAACTCCTAGACAAACAGGGCCTTAGTGTAATAGTATCGATCTCAGGCACGAGGGAACCCCCCTCTCTAAGGCCAATCTATTACACTCCTAACAACGGGAAGCAGATCGCCCGGGAGCTGCCAGGCCTCCTTTTCTCAACTATGGTCCCTTCAAATATAATATTGATGACGAGGCTAAGGAGTTAGGAGAGGACGGAGGCAAGTCACTTCTGGCTCCCTGGCTGATCTTGCTGCTGGACTTCGGGAGGAGCACTCCGGCCTAGCCATCTGGCCTCGAGGGGAGTAACTTGGCCCTCTTTAGGACTCCTGCGTAGGGGAGACAGATGATATCCCCGGCCAACGTAGGATCTTGCTGGAGGAACCTCCTCTGGGCAGTGGCTCCCAGCGTCGAAGAACCTGTCTGGTCCCTTAAGATCACAGAAGGGAAGAACAGCGGGACTTCTAATATTCTCCTGATTTAAGATACTTACATCAATCAATGTCTGCAGGAGAACGCCAAAAGCTGCCTGATTCTTCACGTGGTGACCCACCGGCGAGGCGCTGACGATATTCACCGCCCTCCTCACCGCTTCTTCCAGATCCTTCATACGTCGTCCCCGCTATCCAGAGCTATTCTCCACCAAAGCCCGCAGGGAGTGAACTTCAGACTTGAGCAACTCCTTCCGGCGGCGAGTTTCGGAGGCCGCCTCCTTCGCCCCAAACGATACCTCCCTGGCCTTTGCAACCTCATCCCTTAGCCAGCTCCTTTCTTCTTTCAAAGCCTCCTTCTCATCATATAACTCCTTTATCCTTTTTTGGAGGTCTTTGACATGAGCAGAATGGGCTTAGTTCACATCCGATAGGCTGCGGTGGAACTCTCCCCTTGCAGCCTCACTCTTACTGGCCCATTTCGCGTTGCTCAGAACCAGGGAAACGAACTTGTCTTGCAGTCTATACAAGTTCCCTAGCTCCTCCCTATGATCGTTTTGAGAGCGCTTCGTGACTTGCAACAAAGTGCTCTCCAACTCCTCTATTCTCCGAGGATGGCAAGCCTCCTTTTCCTCCTTGCCTTTTAGAGATTTTACTACCTCCAGAACTTTGGAGGTGCTCCCCAGGATCTTGTTCTCCTCTTTCCTTATCTCGAACAACCTTTTTCCCAATACGCCCCATGTGTCTTCAGTGCCGAGGGCGACATTGGAGGCAACTGGAGGGACCCTCTCCTTCTCCTTAATCACTTCCTCCATCTTGCCTCCTGGCCCT
Organism: Apostasia ramifera; assembly: GCA_019297695.1. Lineage (NCBI taxonomy): Eukaryota > Viridiplantae > Streptophyta > Magnoliopsida > Asparagales > Orchidaceae > Apostasia > Apostasia ramifera. The sequence continues at coordinate 231,894 of JAEMOT010003669.1, forward strand.
TTAATGCCAAGCGCGACTTCAGGAGCAACTTGGGAGATCACCTTCTTCTTCCCCTTAGTCGCCTCCTCCATCTTACTGCCCTCCTCCTTTCTTCCTTTTTCTTCCTTTTCTCCCTTTTCCTCGACATTTTGGAGATTCAGTGGAAGGAAAGATTGGAAGAGGGGCTTCCTTTTCTTCTCAGAAGGATGGATTGATATACCAAGTGGAGCGGGACCGCAAATCTTAAGGGGCGTCCTCTTCACGCCCTCTGCAGAAGGAACCTCAAACCTGGGAAGGAGCTACTCAATCTCTTCATCCTTGAGCAAGATCTTCTCAGACGCAAGTTTTTCCCCGGCAACTGACTTACTCGCCAAGATCACCTAGCTCCTGCACAGACTTCGGCGTCCGCGCCAGCACCGCAGCTCCCACTCCTCCCTCTTGGAGCGCTTCAACAGGCTCCGCCGTCGCCGGTTTCGGCGACCCTTCAGATGGTTCTGGTTGCCTCCTCTTCTCGGGAGGAGGGGCATCAATAGGAAGATCGTTGGCCCTCTTCTTTGAGAAGCTTGCCAGGGTCACTCACTTCTTTCTTTCCGCCATCTCTCTAATGATCTGCTTTCTCTTGCAGAAACTTTCAGGGGCCGGAGGAAGAGAATATGGATCGGCGGACACCGCCCCCGTCTTATCCTAACAGGTCTCGGGCAGCGCGTTCACCATCGCGACGGTTCGCATTCCAGGACCCATATCAATATTCGCGCCCTAATAATGTGGGGGGCTGATGTTAACACGTGGTTCCAGCGCTGCATCCCTGCCGTACACGTGGCGCCTAGCTGGCATTTAATTTTTATTTATTTACTAATCCATCTATCTGTTCTCACAGGTTTTTGACCCCGGTCAAACCTCGGACACGAGGGTTCAATCAAACCTCGGACACGAGGAGTCAACCAAGCCTGGTCCACGAGGAGCTAGGACCATCCCTGGTAACGTCGATGACGATGTTACAAAGCGGTGCTTGGCACAATCAGCTTGGCCCGACCACGCCGATTCCCGTACAGGGCCTTCTTTCCAAGACACGTAAATCAAGGGTCCGCATGCCCCAGCTGTCACGGATCCCTAAAAGCAGTACCAATATTAAAAGTTAGCATCCTCCTTTTGCGGCTTTTGGTCCCTCCGACGGTCGACAAGCGGCGCGAGCCCATATGCCCCAGCTGTCATGCATAAATTGTGATGCGCAGTTTTTGATTGAATTTATTTTCACATCATTTGAGATTTTTGGGCAATTTAATTTGCTCGAAAAAATTTTCTAATATTGTGCTTCCTTTGATTTTCAATGATTGAAAATTTTTAGTTAAATTAAATTTGACCAATAAATTCATCCTTTGAATCTCCGATGGTAAAGTCTGTTCTTGCAGAAAATAAAAATAAATAAATAAAAATAAAATAATACTAATAATAATAATAATAGATAAACATTTTATTATTTTTTCATAACAAATTGTTTTCAATCGATTTGAAAAGATTACGAATGGTTTCAATTCATTCAAAACTCTTTATTTTTATTTTCAACAAAAATGTAAAAAAAAAAATTTTAATCTCCACTTTTTCAATTTGCTCCTAAACACTAGCTAAGTGGTTGGTATTGTCTCCAATTAATTTACCAAAATGTATTCATGCCTAAATCACTCATTTATCCCTCATTTCATCAATAAATATGGCGAAATTTAGGATACTATTTCTCTTTTGGCAAATCAATTCCTAAGCTCTCTTTTCTTTCAGCTCAAAAAACTTCCTCCCTTGGCCTTAATCTTCAATTCATACTACTGGCAGTCAATTTTGGGGAGTTCTTAGATTTTCAGAGCTATTTTTATACAAGTTTTCTTTCTCCAAATTGATTTTTCCTTAAAGTTTATCATATTTTTAAACTACTCTTTTGAGTTTCGAACAATCTATTTTTACCACCGGTTCTAGGGAGTCTATACTTCATCTGAGAATTTTCTTGAAATTTTTTATATGAATATATTTTTTCTGTAATTTTTTATTTGTTCATTTATTTTAAATTTTTATAATTCACAAGTTTTAGAAAATTCTGAAATTTTTATGGTAAATTTTTTAGCTAAAACTGCATTATTAGAAAATTTTTTACTATTTTTTCTATGTATTATTTTCGAGATAATTATTCAAAGTAGAAAATGTTCACCCGATTTCAATCTATATTTGAATATTTTGTCAAGTTTTTTCGTCTTTCTCGGATTTTGAAATCTTTATTTCATAGTCATGTAAAAAAGAGAACTTTGTAATCTCTTCAAAATTTTGAATTGATTTACTTGCACATCGGGCCTTATAATATTTCGAATCAATCTGATTTTGGTATGACCCATTAAGGTCATTGTACTTTTCCTTACCTATTTTATTTTGAGTCTCCTTGGGTGGTGAAATGTTTCTACTTTGTCCCTAAGTTAAAAAGTTAGGTGAGGTTGTTCATCGCTCTCAGTGAAATGATTTAAGAGGTTATTTCTTGCTCTTGGTGGGAAGGATCAAGAGAAAAAATGTAAAATTCTTGAATAGTCTACTTCCCCTTAAATGAGGGATTCTTTGAAAGAAATATTTTAAGTTTGGGTCATTTGGATTGAAAAAGCATAGGTTTTTTTCCTATACTAGAGCTCGAGCTTAACCAAAATAAGCATGAAATAGTGGAGCTCCAGAAGAGGAACAAAAGGAAATGGATTAGGCCTGAGTTTGGGCTAAATCACGATACATTGTGTTGTGCTTTTTTCTACCTTGTGTGTTAGTTTATTCTTGAGATTTAAATAGTGAAAGGCCATTGATTCCTCAAATTTATAAAGAAAGCTACTCTATTTGATTTTAGGTTGGTTAATTTGTGCTCACGTGATCATTTTCTTAGACCTAACCAGTCAAGCCAAGGACTCAAGATAGAATTTAACTAAAATCTAGTTTAATTTTAACTATAGTAGTAGAACGGAGCACGTTAGTACACTGGGTAAACAATATTGACTTTAAACATATTGCACTTGCTCATTATAACAAAAGCCTTACAATAAAGGTAACTTTAAAAAGAAATTACAATTTTGAATTAATCATAATTAAAGTTTAAATTTTTAATAACACCCAATTCACCCTATCTTAGGATCAACAACTCGTATTCAAGCTAGATCTCTAAAATCGGCTTAACATCGGAGAGATTGATTCACTGCACAACCCATTTACTTTGGTAATGAAGTTCTTCGCAAGGGTCAATCTGTTACAGGAACTCCTTTGTTTAAAGGACTTCATTAAAATTACTGAAAAGCTCACATAATGGGCTTCCTAAAAGGGGGACTGATATCGAATTGTAGGAAGCAGTTGGAGACGGATAATAAGAAAGTTCCTAAAACTTTCAATGAGTGCGAAGTGGTAGAGAAAAAATTTTTGCAACTTGATGCTAAGGTAATGAGCCATTAAATTGTGGCTTATCGGTAACCAAGTTTAATCGTATATGCGGTCTTCCTACAGCACCTGAGGTGTGGAAGAAGTTGGAGATTACATATGAAGGTACATTGTAAGTCAAAGGCCTTATTTGGTTGGAGGCTATTTCTGGCCATGATCATGGCCAAAATGGCCTCCAACTATTTTATTAAAAAAATTTTCATTTTTCATCTTCAATACATAAACTTCAATAAAAATATTTATTTTATATTACATTTTATACAATTTTTAACACATTATACTTAATTTTTTATTATTATTTTTTAATAGAATAATTGGAGGCCATTGGAGGCCATTTTGGCCATGGCCTAACCTCCAACCAAACAAGGCCAAAGAGTCTAAATTAATATGTTAATAAATGGCTATGAATTCTTTGAAATGCAATCAGAGGAGACTATTAAAAAAAGTTTTACTTGTTTTACTAATATAACTAATTCTTTAATTTCCATGGGAAATATGTTTACTAGTGAAGAGTTAGTTTGAAAACGTTTTAGGTGTTTACCTAAGGAATACGATACGAAAGCTACTGCGATTGTTGAAGCTCACAATCTGTCTAAGTATGAGCTTGACACTCTTTTGAACTCTATTATAACCTATGAGATGGAGCTCCAAAAGAAGCAAAAAATTAAGGGGACCAAGACTCTCCAAAAGAAGACCATGGCCTTAAAGACCTTGTCTCCTCAATCCGACGAAGAATCAAGTGTTTCTGAATACGATGGAGAAGGCCGGTTAAATGAAGATATTGCAATGATTTAGAAATAGTTTAACCTACTCATGCAAAAGAAAGACAAATTTACCCGATCATAAGATGTTGGGGATACAAAAAAATAATAAAAAATAGAAATAAAATGCTATGTGTGTAAAAACTTTGGGCACAAAAGCCCAATTTCCCTTTATTGAAAAAAAGGCCAGCTTAATGAATAAAAAGAAGAAGGCGATGGTGGTCGCTTGGAGTGATTCAGATAAATCTTCTAGTGAAAATAAAAAACAAACTGAAACAACCAATATTTTTCTGATAAAACATGATCTAGAGGACGAATCCGATCATGAAGGTAGATAACAAACTCTCATGTGAAGAGTGAGCGTTTTAAATACCTTGAATCATACAAAATAATGGTGAAATAGATAACAATATCGTTAGTAGGATCCAAGTAGATGGATAAAGTGAACTATATGTGTTGTATTGTTTAATAGAAATATTTTACTTCAAATTAAAGGTAAATTTTATAGAATAGTAGTAAGACTAACAATAATATATAATGCTGAATGCTGGCCTACAAAAAGGAAGCATACAAATAAACTTTGTGTTACAGAAATGAGAATACTAAAGTGGATTAATGGGTATACATAAAAGAATAAAATGTGAAATAAGTACATCTACGAGAAAATTGTAGTAGCATCAATTGAGGATAAACTCAGAAAAAGTCACCTTAGATGATTTGAATATATAAATCGTAGGCCGAGCGAAGCTCTAGTAAAGAAAGTTTAGTTATTAGATCTTTTCTACGTAAAAGAGGAAAAGAGAGTCCAAAAAAGTCACGATAAGAAAGTTTAAGGAATGATTTTACATACTTAGAGCTAAATAAGGATTTGTTAATTAACGGAGTTCAATGAAAATAAAGGATTCATGTAGCTGATCTCACCAATTGAGATAAAGACTTAGTTGTTGTGTATTTGTCATTGTATGTTATTTTGTTGCCTATGTACATTTTTCTTATCTTATGACCTTACATCATAATCAATAAATTGATTGGTTTGTAGTTTATTTAATTCCTTTTTTACATAGCTTGTTATCAAGAGTCATTGCTACTGAGCCAGTGGACTCTCGTTATGGCAGGTAAACCAGAAAGCACGGGAAATGTGGGGATAGATGAGGAAAAGGAAAAAATGAAATTTAGTGGAATGTAGTAATGCTGTACAATTACTTTTTGAAATTTAGATCACCTTAAAGTTTATAACAGTAATCAAATTAATAACAATAGGGAAGTAGAGGTTATCAGAGTAATGCTCGACTGTGCTTCAACGCAAATCATGATCCTAAAGCTGGAAGGGTTGAGGATAGTAGGGGCTTGGCACATGTGATTTGTGCAATGCTAAAATCCTCATAATTTGCAAATGATTTGTTCTTTCATTGGTCATTTAATCTTAATTGTCAAGGTGCTGCAGATATATTTTTGGCTGCATTGATGTATAGTAATACAGAAATTTTTCTTAGATGCATTACATCTAACCGTGAAACTTGAATTTTCTGATTGCCATCAAATTTGTGCTTTTCTTTATCGTGTTTTCTCATGCAATACTTGTGCATGTTTGTCCAAGTACACTTAGCAACATTTTAACTTTGATACGCTGGACTGAAAATCCTTTCTTTGGGCTTTCCTTTATCTGATGTTTAGACTTCTATGTTCGTTAATGCTTGTCTACTTTACAGGAAGGAGAAAGCCGCAGTTAATATTGCTTGATCATGGTCTCTACAAAAGTCTTGATTTTGCAACTAGATTAAATTATGCTTCACTTTGGAAGGTATATTCCTCTCCCATAGTAAATTTTCTTCTGTTCTTGTATGGTCATTGATTTAAGGTAATAACCATTTCTAAATGCAGGCACTTATTTTTGCTGATGTTGCTGGGATTAAGGAGAACAGTGTAAAGTTGGGTGCTGGTGAGGATCTCTATATTCTGTTTGCTGGAGTTCTTACAATGAGACCATGGAATAGGGTCATTGACCCATCTGCAGATCATTTAGTTTTGGAAGGAAATGATAGCAATCGGTCTGAGCTTCAGGTTATTTTACTTGTGTTTTTCTTCCTTGGTTGCGTTTGGCGGATAGTTTGATATCATTTCTGTGGATATCCTGTTTTTCAATGACATTTTATCCCAATCCAAGCTGTCAGTCTTGATCTCCTTGGATGAGTAGATGCTAGTTAATGTATGAATTTGGACCAGATTTCTCCAATTCGTGATTTCTTTCATGTTTTTGGCCATGGTCATCAAATAGTCTTGAACCATGGGTGTCAGTTCTTCAACATATATTTGAATGTGTAATATTATTTATGTTCTTGCATATATATTATATTTTTCTCAACTCTCATTTTTATCAAATGCATTAGTCAGCGCAAAACTTGTCAAACATGACATGAATCCTTTGAATAATTGCACTAAAGTTAAGGTGTTAGCTGGAAGTGACGTGTTGTATTGTCTGAATATAGTGAAGAATGTGCAAGGGCCATGCATCGACACCCGATTATAGTGATTAGTGAGCAAGTGTTCCCACATTATGGACGAATGCAGGTAAATGAGCTAGTTTAAGACACTAGACTAAATTGGAAACTTGAAATATAGGCACCTTGTCAAACAAACTAATGGAATTAGTGAGTATTATAGTTTATAGGAGAATTAATATTTTGTGCCTTCAAGAAACAAAATGTTAGAGGAGAAAACCAAAAAAATTGATGGCTTAAGCTTCAAACTTTGATATTCTGGTAATAATAGAACTAGGAATGGAGTAGGTATGATTCTCAATAAGAATTTGAAGAATCTTATAATGAAAGTTAAGAAAAATGAAAATAGAATTATAATAATAAAAAGTATTATCAATGAGATGACTATTAACGTTGTAAATATCAAAGTATGTATACGTCCAAGTAGATTTATTGCAAATATAAATGAAAAGTTTTGGAAACATTAGAAGGGTTGGCACAAGAAATACCTCAAGAGAAAAGAATATTTATCGAAAGAGATTTAAACGAACATGTTCGAAGTCTAGCTAAGGAGTTTAATAGCATTTACAATGAGTATGATTTTGAGGAGATTAATATGGAGAGAAATTATTTTAGAGTTTGTTCTAGTTTATGATTTTTTAATTGCTAATATTTTCTTTAAGAAAAGAGATAACCATTTTATCACTTATAATAATGGAATTTCAAGAACACAAATTGATTATTTTTTTATAAGAAAACAAGGTTGCGTGGACTATAAAAATTGTAATGTTAATTTAAGTGAATGTTTAACTACCAAATATCCATTAATGGTCTTAGATTTTAATATAAAGAGCTAGAAAATAAATTATAAGTCGAAACAATTTTCTCGAACTCGATAGTGGAATCTAATTTGAGAATAAAAATATATTTAAGAAAAGGGTTCTAGAACATGAGCAGTTAGGCATTTAAAGGAACCTAATGTTGAGGGTTATTAATTGCATTCATAATATTGCAAAGCATATGTTAGGAGACTCTAAAATAAACTTTCAAATAATAAAGAAACTTGATAATGAAAAAAAAAATAAAAAATAAAAAATTTATTATAAAAATTAGTATAAACACAAGAGCAAAAAAAAATTATGAAAATATAAAATTGCTTAACGAGAATTTAAGAAAGCAATTTATAATGTAAAAAATGTGATTTTTTATAGTTTTTATAAGAAGCGAAAGAAGAAAAAAGAAGTATATACAACCTTATCAAAATAAGAAATAAAAAAGCTAAAGACCTATTGAAAGTAAAATACATTAAAGATGATAATTAAAAATTACTTTTTAAGGATGAAGACATTCAGCATAGATGTATTACTTTGAAAAGCTTTTCAATTACGATTGTGATAATATGATTGATCTGCTGCTTTTAACATTCAAAAAAAAAAAAGAATGCTCTTACATTCAGCATATAAGTAAAAATGAAGTTGGGAAAGGTTTAAAGAAAATGATATATAGAAAAGTAGTAGGACTAGATGACATTTCAATAGATATTTAAAAATATATGAAAAATAAAGAAGTTTCTTAGCCCATTAGGTATAATATAATTTTCAAGACTAGAAATATGTTAAATGAACAAAAAAAAAGTATATTTGTATTTATTTATAAGAATAAAGACAATGTATAAGATTATCCTAAGTATAGAGGAAGTAAGTTAAAAAGTCATATTTTAAAACTTTAGGAGAAGGTGATCGACCATAAATTGCATCATGATGGCATATTGTGTGATAAACAATTTTACTCCGACTAAAAGGTAAATTTTATGGATAGGCTAGCGATGCTATGTGGTGTTGAATGTTGGTCTATAAAGTAGAAACACACAAATAAAATAAGTGTCACAGAAATGAGGATACTAATGTAGATGAGTGAGTATATACAAAAGAATAAAATGAGAAATTAGTATATCTACGAGAAAGTTGAAGCGACCTTAATTGAGGATAAACTCAGAGCGAGTCAGTTTAGATGGTTTAGATATATAAATCGCAGGTCCATAGAAGCTTCAGTAAGAAAAATTGAATTATTGAATTTTTCCCTTATAAAAAGAGGAACAGGAAGGCTAAAAAAGACTTAGCAAAAAGTTATAAAGAATGATTTTATATATTTGGAGCTAAATGTAGATGTGTTATTTGATAGAGTGCAATAGAAGTAAATGGTTCATGTAGCCAACCCACCTAGTTCGATAAATGCTTGATTTGTTATTGTTGTTGTTTTATATTTAATATTTATTAACATTAGATTAGAAGTTTTTATTTTCTTGTATTAATACTGCTATTTTATTAGGTAATCCCATACTACAGTGTAAGATATGAAATAAAATAATTTATTATTATTGAAAATTAGGTTGGATGTGATGGGCAAACCGCTGAAATTGCTATGACTTTTCTTTTGTTTGGCAATTAAATGGAAATTTAACTATAATATTGTAATGGTACGTACCGTTCTAAAATCTGAAATTTTAACTGCAGATGTACGCCTCACAGTATTTTCCCCAAATATCAGAGTTACTAAGAAGGCTTCCACGTGTAATTTTGTTAATGCTTAAAACAAATGATTGTTTGAGAGCTGTCAATCATGCTCTGGTAAGTGTCTTCCTACACACATCTGTGTGATGATATTGCATATACCTATATGAATTTCATTGGATTTTTTTTTTTTTTGATAAAAGAATTTCATTGGAGTTGGCGCAATGCTTAGGTAGCCCCATATTGTATGGAGTTAAATGGTTTTGATCCAACATTGAGGTCTGTTGTTTGTAAAGTTTAATTTTTAATCAGGTTAAAATTAAACTTGGATAAAGATATTTTTTATTGAAAATTATGAATAATGTAAAATAAATTAATTATTATATTGAAATATGTGAGGGATGTGATATAAATTAGAAATTTTCAAGGTTTTGCCCTTGATTAACCAGGCCTTGGTCGACAAAATTTTTTAGTTCTGTTGCCTTCAGTATGCCAAGGCAGAAAACAGTTTAGGAAATAAGCTTTCAGCTAACCAAATTTAAACCAAATTGACTTTAGATCAATATCTACCAGAGAAAACTCAAAAATAAAATAAATCTTCATCTTGATCTTCAGGCTCTTGATCACTTTTGCTTTGTTTTCTGCAACTCATCAAGTTCCTTTATCCTGATTACTTTATCATGGTTCTTGTTCAACATCTTCTTAGTCAATATCTTCATCATGGTTTCATTTCCTATCTTCATCAAATTAACATCAACAAACATTAGATATAATGGTTAATACAACACAAACTTTTTAGACAAACATCAAAACTCTTCGACACAATGGAGGAATAGAATTATGGCATTATTTTTTTAATATATGTGTAACATGTAAAATAAATTAACTATGTGATGCGATATGCCTGTTTAAAATTAAATCAAGTTAATTTTAACATGCCAAAGAAACAGGATGCCCTATATTCAACTGTTATCAATCATTGCAATGTTCAGAGCTTGATGCACTAGGTTTACTGTTCCAATCACAGTTTTTGATGTGTTCTGAGTTTCAAGAATTGTCTTTTTTTTTTTTTGAAGCAAGAATTGTGTGTTCTATGGGTTATGTTTCCAAAAGTAGTTTTGAGAACATGCAAAATTTGTAAATCATTCTCAGGTAACTGTCTTCCCACACACATCCATGTAATGATATGCATATACCTTTATGAAATTGATTGGTCTTGGCGCTATGCTTATGTAGCCCATAGTGTATGGAGTTAAATGGTTTTGATCCCACATACAAATGTCCTATATTCAACCATTACCAATCATTGCAATGTCCAAAGCTTGATGCACTAGGTCTACTGTTCCAATCACGGTGTTTCATTTGTGTGAGTTTTAAGAATTTTGTGCTCTATAAGTGTCTAAAGTAGATATGTATTTTAAATTGTAGCTAGGTTCATCCTAACTGAGTGCCTTTGCAAAATTTTGTGCGATTTCTTCTTAATCATATGTTCCTGTTCACTTACCATCAATTCCTATCGATAGTCTGTATATGTTGGGAAGATTATCATAATGTCAACTTGCTTAACTGAAGTAGATGGGGTGAAGGGATTTAAAATCCGATATTCTTATATAGAATATATTTTTTAATCACAGATGCTACTGTCTTATCCTTTATAACCTGCCGTTCTTAATGCTATGATGCATTCTTTCACGTTGGATTACGACACATAACTATGGTTAGGTTGTTTATTTTGATCTAGAACATGCACCTAACTTGATGGTACAGGTTAAATCAAAATATAAAAATAAAAAACTTGATGGTAAAGGTGATGTGGGACAGATAAATGAATATGAAAATCAGAGATCAACAAGTTCGCATAGTAGATTAATCACAAAATAATGCAGAAAATTTCTGATTTAATTTTGTGATCAACAAGAAATTAATTAAACTCGTAAGAACTAATTCTTTCAAAATTTTAAATAAATAGGATAGAAAATAATTGAAAAATTATCAATTTAGATTATAGCTCAATTCAATTTTAAATAAATTAGAAATATGGCAACAAGCTTATAAGTTCTTTCAATACTCAATAATGGAAGGTCACATATGTGGGGAAAATTCTAAACAAAATCAAGACGATTACTAAAAACCACAGTAGTCGATTAACTAGATTAATTAATTTATTAGAATTTGCACTTTGATCCGAAAAAATTGAGTACTCAGAAATAATAAGCTTTGTAACTAAATAGGGCTTGATTGTACTGATCAACGTGGTACTAGCCCATTAATATAAATGTTTAATTAAGCGAGTGAGGCGGGGCTCTCGAGCGTACGTCCACCCACAGCAGATGTGGGCAAACGAGCTTGGTGCGGCCCAGTAGTCACAAAGTGGGCTCAGGCGGCTGCAGGGCACAGGCGAATCAATGCAAGTGGACTCGCGGCCTCCCGCACGACGCAGGGGATGTGATCCATGGGTCGGCTTGAGTAGCGCTGACAACTCGACGCAGTTCGAGCAGAGGGTCTCGGCATGCCTACAAAGTGCGGGATTGGATACATAATGGACGGGACTTGGCACAGGCTAAATACGCTTAGAGCATTAGTTGTCAATGGTGAACGGATGTAAAGCTAGTGGGATGAAGCTAGGAGGGATCGAAAGGGAATTGAATCGAGTCCGAATGGGATGAGCTTGAGCAGGTGGGGTTTAGAGATTCCCAACCCAAGGCTTGAAGCCTTCCATATTCGGAATATCGTTTCATTTCAAAATTAGACAATCCCAAGGGAGAGGCAACAATAGTTCATTCACATTGAACAAAACAATAAGTAGGGTAGCATTTATATAGACCTTTATACAATCAATGCAATAAAAAGAAAATATAATATAATATTTTTTTTTCATGCAAACGAGGAATACTAAACGTTATGCTTAAAATAATAATTGCAGAAATAGAAATAACTAATACAAAATTAGTGCAGGAAATAAAATCATCTCAAAATGAAATTTTTCATCAATTAAAATGTGGAGATTTCTAATCCACCATATCAGTAATCCACAGTATTTGACTTTTCAAATCTATCGTAGCTATCAATAGATCTAGATCGAAGTAATGTGGGTAAATCTTGGTCATCGGCTATAAACCCTGTCTGAAATGAATCGACGGTCGATCGTGGTGTCCCCACCAATAGGTGGATTTTTCCGTATTGAGCCCCATCTTGCATTATTTTATTTTTTGATGCATGGCTGATGGTTAAACTGTCAAGTGGTAGAATGTTGACTAGTAGTCAATATAATTTGAATGTTGATATATTACGTACTATACGTTATTTGCCTTCTAATCAGCACGAATACATGGACCTCTTTGTAGAAATCAGTCAACCCTTCACAAGATCTCTTCAGAAAGATCATCCCACACATTAGGTCAACTAAGGGCAAGCAAATCAACCAAAGAGAAAGAAAACAAAATAAAAGTGACCAAAACTTTTACATGCAAAAGTCCTAGAATGGGGAAAAGCCACAGGAGCAGAGAAAATGGGGCTTCACTGTCTGAACGATCACCTAAAGGGGATTACAAGATTGAATTCTCTCCCTTTATTTTTCTCCTCTTTACTTTTTTCTCTTTGGAAACTTTAGTAGCTTTCCCTGGTATAGGGTCTTAGTTGAGCCCGTTATCTATAGACGAACCCTGAGGTATAGCTCTTAGTGGTGATTAGGTTGATTCCAGACACAGCCACATTCCTTTAATTAATGATTATGGTGGCAGTTATAGGTGACCTCACGGACTTCTTGTCGTCAAGGTGGTCCGAACTGTCCCTTGTCATACTGAGGCTAACCTGCTTCTTCTTCATCATGAAGTTATGAGGAAGGATACTCAATCGCTGTTAATATCCTTATGAGGAGTTTATCTATTCTCTGCCGCAAAGTTGCTAGGTAGGATGTTCTTCCACATAACAGTTACTCGAGGAAGGTGAATGCCCTTCTCTCTAGGATTACTATCTAGGAAACATTTTGCCAAAAATGTCTTATTTACCGCTTAGACTGCTTTTTACTGAGTTGCAAGCCATCTAGGTAGATTGTCCATGTGAACAATTCAGATCACTTTGATTTTCAGGTTAACAAGTTCATTAGAAACTTCTATTTCCTGTACGTCTATGAGGGCTACAAGTTTACTCTTCTCTTCTATTTTGTGGAGGATTGATTTGTAAAGCCTTGCTGCGGATGTTTTACAGCATCGAGGGTCATCTCTGGACACCTTTATTATCACTGGAAGAATTTCTTCTAAAGCGGTGGCCGAGGCAATGACCTTATCGCAAAATAGGTCTGTTTTATCAGGCTTGAGCATTTGGCTGGAGCTGATGTTGTTGGAAGCTCGATTATTCAGTATGAAGATTGCACTGTGGCTGCTGCTGCTCAAGAAGGCATTGTATGGCTGAAGATAACAACTTTTTATCTTTTCAATCTCTTGCTTCATTTCTGCAGTCATTACTCGGATAAACCTGGACTTCTCAATGTTCAGGAGGGTTCTCACTGAAACAGATTGTTTCGGTATCATTCGATAAAGTATCTTTTCATGATATAGCTAGACAATGATGATTAGAAAAACTGTTGAATTTGTTCAGGTTGGTGTTTGTTGTACAGGAGAATAAAAAAATCATACTTTTTTGGACAAATTTTCTAAGCCTTTCTTTTATGATTTAATGACAATACTGAATTGTTTATAAAAAAATTGAAAGGTTTCCTAATTGAAGTTATTTGCTAACATTGGCTCCTAGTTATGCTTCTAAAATCGTTGAAGTGCTTTAACCTGTTGTTTCTATTTCAGTTCAACCACAACATTTAATTCTACTTTTTCCCCTCAAAATAGATTAATTTATATTCTTCATTTGCAATTAATTGTTTAATATAGATGATTGTGTTATTTTCATAAAATTTTCAATAAAGATTATAATAAATCAAGTGATTTAAGGGAATTTAGCATCCAAAAAAAAAATAAACACTACTCCCATATTCAGCGTATTAGTGAAATTAAAAGTTAGGAGCTTTAAAAAGCTAAATTGTAGAAAAGCAATAGGACCGAATGATATTCAAATAAATATTTGAAATTTCATGTGGGTTGGATTTTTTTTGTTAGGCTATTAACAAAATAAAGGATTGTGTATAGGATTGTTTCAGGTACAGAAGAATTAAATTAATTAGTCATATTTTAAAATTTTTTAAGGGAGTGATTGAACATAAATTATACCGTGATATTAAGGTATCTTAGAACCTTATTAGTTTTATGTAAAGTAAATATACTATACTAGTTATTCATTTGTTGAAATATTAATAGAAAAGATTAGGGAGAAAAAAGTATTTAATTTTTATCAATTTAAAAATTATTTATGATAAAGTCTCAATTAAAGTGTTTTAGAGAGTTTTGGAAATAAAAAGTGTTTGCATAGCTTATATTCAAGCTATTAAAGACATATAAATTAGTTATTACTTGTGTTCAAACACAAAGGATTTGATTAAATATTATTTCCTATTAAATTTGGATCATATCAAAACTTAGCTTTAAGTCTCTGTTAGCACGTGGTTCCAGCGTTGCATCTTAGCCGTTCACGTGGTGCCTTGGGAGGCGCGCTAACCCTTTTATCCTGATAATTAATGTGTTTTCCCTTTCAGATCTCGAACCTCGACCCCGACAGTTCAGGCTTTCATAAATGTCGTTGGCGAGGATTGGGCTACAACAGTCTCATGACCTCGGACACAACATTGCCCAGCTGTGGCTGTCGCTATCGGAGTGCTACGACCGCACCATTTTCAATGCTGCATGCTCCTGCCAGTCACGCCAACCAAAGATTTGCATGCTTCGGCTACTACGAATTCCTAGGTGAATTGTGAAGATCAAGGAGGCAAGTTCTCCACTCATTGCTCCCAGCTCCTCCAGTGGCCGACAGTGGTGGGACCACTAGTGCGGGCCCAGCTGTTGAGTATATTTTTTCGGAAGACCCGTGCTGAACTCCTCTACCGCCCACCTATAAGTACCCTTGAATTGGCTTCAAGCGAAGGGGGGAATCCGCTGGACCTTTTCCTTTCTATTATTACTTTTGTATTGAGTCAAAGCGGCTCTCTTTCTTGAGGCATAGTGACAAACTTTATGCTGATCCGGTTGACGTAGGGGATTTCATCCCTGAACTATCTTAAATATCTATGTGCTTTTCTGAATGTTTTTTTTCTTCGTTTAAGCCTTAACTACTAGTCTTAGTTCTTTGCGTACCGTTGTCTCTCGGGACTCCTCCTTCTCACGTCAACATTTACCTGGTGTTTTCATTGAAACCTCGAGAAGATGGTGACTAGGACACGAAGAACTAACTCTACAATCCGCAGCACGCAACTATGTGAACCCTCCGTTAGAGCGCCATACGATGAAGCTTTAGCCTCGACTTCCTGGCGTCTCGCTGGATCTACTTCTTCCTCTAGAGGTACCCGCATGTCAGAATTGCAAGGGATGCTGGCCAACCTCACCGACCTGGTTACTAGACTTACAGCCCAGCAGGCCGTGATCCTTAGGCAGACCCAGCCAGTTTATGCTGCCATGCTGCCTCCTGCACCTCTTTCGCCGGTTGCGGCGGCTCCTGTACCTCTTTCGTTGGTTGCGGCGACTCCTGTGCCTCTTTCGCCAGCTGTGGCGGCTCCTGAACCTCCCCTGCCGATTGCGGTGGTTCCTGCTCCTTTCCTTGCTGGAACTTCCTCTGCACAATCATCGAGTTCTTCCCAGCCTCTCAAACATCGTCTCCTTTGTCAGGAAGCCCACCAAAACCAAAATCCTCCCACCATTCCCTGCATGTCCACCTCCTTTCTTTCCTCCAACTTTCCCTCATTTCCTCACTGGACGGAACCCCCTCTTCCCAAGTGATCAGGCCCTCCAATACAGGCCTGACGCCTTCTTTGGCCCACTTGACGGCAATGCCCCCTTTTCTGACGTCATCCATCAAGCGCTGGTTCCGAAGGACTTCAGACCGCCGCGCCTTGAATCCTACAGAGGTACCACTGACCCTCGCGAGCATATTCAGGGGTTCGAAGCTACCATTCACTATTGACACCCCGATCAGGCCACCAAGTGTCATCATATTTGTTCCTATGAACACTTGAAATGGGAGCTGATCGCTCGTTTCATCGGCCAAACACGAATGGTCGTGTCCCATATGGTCCTTGCCAACATCAAACATGGCGAAAAGGAACGCTTCTTCGCGGCAGCTGTAGAAGCAGAGGATGTCGACCTCGCTGTCGCCATGCACAACTATCGGAGGGGTCTCAAGAGCGGGGACTTGTCCAAGTCTCTACAGCTGGCAAAACCCCGCAGCTACCCAGAGTTAGTTGCAAGGGCCAGCCAGTTCGTGTTGTTGGAGGATGCTGGGGCTTCTCCCCCCGATCTTTCCAGAGCCAATAAAGGGAAGAAGAGAAAACATCGGGGTGACGAACCATCCGCGACGATGAACCGCAAGAGTAAGAATCATGACAGGGAGATAGGAAGCCACGTCAAACCAATGAGCAGAAGCACCTCTTTGTCCGACCTCTTATTGAAGTGTATGCGGCGACTGTAAAACAAGGTTGGGTTTGTCCTTCAGGGCCCAAGCCAACACCGCCCGCTGGAGTAGACCCGGATAACTATTGCGAGTTTCATGGGAACTACGGGCACAAGCTCCACAAGTGCCGCGCATTGAAGGCCCTGCTTAACAAGTTGGCGGACCAGGGCAAGCTCGAGGAGTTCCTACTAATGGTGCCTACGTCCGGCACTGCCCGAAAAGGCAAGGCCCCAGAAGAAGCCGCAGGGGCTCCGGGTCACGCTCCTATACCACCAGCGGGCTCAAGTCAACCGATCTGATCCTACCCTCCTACTGCAAGAACCATCAACGCTATCTTTAGCATTGATCCTGCCACTGCTTGCCGCCAGGTGATTGAAGTCGGCGGCATCTCTCATCAACCTTCTTCCTCTATCCCGCTCACTTTCTTTCATGAGATCTTCCCCGTCAGGGCAACCCTCACAACGACCCGATAGTGGTCACTGCCTGTATCGCCGATTTCGATGTTCGGCGAATACTCCTTGATTCAGGAAGCGCGGTGGACATTTTGTTTGAATCCGCCTTCCTTCAAATGGGACTCAGGGAGTCAGGCCTTCTCCACGCAAGAATCACTCTGTTAGGGTTCTCGGGAGAAATGGTCCAACTGCTCGGGTTCATCTCCCTACCAGTCTCTTTTTATGACAACGCCGGTCATGCCATGAACATGGTGAACTTCACTGTTATCAAGGGTAAGTCAAGTTACAATGCCATCCTTGGGAGAACTACTCTCAACTTTTTCGAAAAAGTAATTTCTACGCCGCATCTTTGTGCGAAGCTCCCCACCTCTAGCGGCATTGTCACCCTTAGAGGGGATCTCAGACAGGCAACTCGATGTTTCCAGATCGCCGCGCAGCTCGTGTCAATCAATTAGACCCTAGGGAGTCTCAGCCTGTCATGCCACAGGAGGGGGTCATTAATATACCTTTGGGGGGAGAAGATTCTTCTAAATTTGTAAATTTATCTTCTTTTATGAATATAAATCAGCAAGCAGACGCCACTGTTTTGCTTTCTGAGTATATGAATGTCTTTGCTTGGTCCCCTAAAGATATTTGAGGGGTAGACAGAGCTGTCTGTGAGCATCACTTAAACGTATCTCCCGATGCAACCCCCGTGAAGCAAAAGAAGAGGGTCATAGCAGGAGAAAGACATGATGCCGTTAAGGAAGAAGTTAACAAGTTGTTGAAGACAGGATACATTAGGGAAGTCCAGTATCCACAATGGCTTACCAACATTGTCATGGTAAAGAAAGCCAATGGGAAATAGAGGATGTGCGTAGACTTTCTAACACTCAATCAAGCTTGTCCCAAAGACACATATCCCCTGCCATACATTGACATGATGGTAGATCATACCTCTTGGTATAACGTAATGAGTTTCCTAGATGCCTTCTCGGGGTATCACCAAATCCTAATGGCCAAAAAAGACGAAGAGAAAATCGCCTTCATCACATACTTCGGCACATACTGCTATGATGTTATGCCCTTTGGTCTCAAATTTGCTGGCGCCACTTATCAGCGTATGATTGACGCAGTATTCAAGAATCAAAGGGGGAGGAATCTTGAAGCATATGTTGATATTCGAGTCAAAAGCTGAAGCATAGAGGAGCATCTTACTAACCTCAAGGAAATGTTTGATACTCTCCGCAAGTACAATCTCAAGCTTAATCCTGCCAAGTGCACTTTTTGCGCAGTCTCAGAAAAGTTCTTGAGCTACCTGGTATCAGCCAGAGGGATAGAAGCTAATCCTGATAAAATATCGGCAGTTCTTGGTATGCCCTCCCCCCGATCATTGAAGGAGATTCAAAAGTTAGCAGGGCGCATCAACAGCCTGGGAAGGTTCATCTCCAAGGTTGGTGACCGATGTTTGCCTTTCTTCTGATGTCTCCGCAACGGCAAGAAGGGCCAGTGAACAGATGAATGCGAAGTGGCCTTCGCAGAACTAAAGAAGTACCTTACCATCGCACCAACACTTGCAGCACCTAAGGCAAGGGAGATTCTTTCCCTTTACCTAGGGGTGTCCGACGCAGCAGTCTCAGTTGTCCTCGTGAACGATGATAAGGGAATCCAATGCCCTATCTTCTATGTCAGTCATATACTCCTGGATGCTGAGACTCGGTATCCTACACTAGAGAAGCTCGCTCTTGCCCTTCTGATGGCAGCCTGGAAGTTACGTCCATACTTTCAGTCACATACCATCCAGGTAGTTATCGATCAACCCCTTCTCAAGATACTGTATGCTCCCAAAGTCTCAGGGAGGCTTCTCAAATGTTCTGTCGAGCTTGGCGAATTCGATATTAAGTATGCTCCATGAATGACAATCAAGGCCCAAGCGTTAGCAGAGTTTGTTGCTGAACTCTCCACCTCCACACTGCCACCCTCTGAACACAAAGTCATGCCGTGGTCTCTTCATGTTGATGGTGCTTCTGGACAACAATCCCAAGGAGTTGGACTTCTTCTGATTAGCCCAATGGGAGTCACCTTGCACCGAGCGGTAACCCTTCAGTTCAAAGTCACCAACAATCAGGCAGAGTATGAAGCTCTCATTGAGGGGCTGGACTTTGCTTTGGGGATGTCCGTAAAGTACATACAGGTGTTCATTGATTCGCAGCTAGTCATCAACCAAGTGAATCGCGCCTATGAGACCAAGGACGAGGTTTTGAAGAAGTATCTGATGAAGGTTCAATCTTTGGTCTCCCGGTTTGATGAATTCTCCTTGACGCATGTTCCTAGAGAGGAAAATCAGATGGCAGATCAACTCGCCAAAAAGGGGCTTTCTGACTTTCATCGGCGTCAAACATTCGAAAAGCCCAGTTACGAATGTGCAGAAATTCATAGTGCTGAACAAACACCTTGTTGGATGGATAGAATCATTAATTATCTAAAAAACGGCGCCTGTCCCAGCAATCAACAAGAAGCAAGAAAGCTGAGACTTGAATGCGCCAAATATGTTCTCATCGGTGACGATCTGTATAGAAGATCTTATACCAAGCCGCTCACAAAATGCTTGAAGCCTGAAGAAGCTCAAGAGGTCATGAAGGCAATTCACCAAGGAGAGTGTGGAACCCACGCTTGTAGACGAAGTTTAGTTATGTGCATCCTACGCCAAGGATTATTTTGACCTAATATCCACAAAGATGCTCAAACATTCGTGGAGAAATATCCTCAATGCCAGTATGACATGCAAAGGCAACCTGCAGGCTACCTCAAAACTATCAATTCATTTTGGCCCTTTCGCTGTATGGGGGCTTGACTTTTTAAAACAATGCCTACTGTCATTCGGAGTTACAAATGGGTGCTGGTTGCTGTTGACTACTTCACAAAGTGGGTAGAAACAAAGCCTCCTGCTCAACCCACTGCCCAGAACATCGAGAATTTCCTATGGGCAAACATCGTTTGCAGATATGGCATCCCTATGGTGATTATCACAGACAATGACACTTCATTTGCCAATCAATTGATCCGCGACTTCTGTGGCAAACATCAGATCAACCTCAAGTATGCATCTGTCTAGCATTCCCACACAAGTGAACAGGCTGAAGCTGCCAACAAAAATATCTTGATTATTCTAAAGAAAGGCCTAGACAGTGCCAAAGTCGCTGGCCAGATGAACTGTCAGATGCTCTCTGGGCTTACAACACTGCCCCGTCCGAAGTAACTCAAGAGTCCCCCTTCTCTCTAGCCTTCGGGATGGATGCTGTTATACCTGTTGAGTTGGAGCATTACTCCCCCTGAGTGAAGGAGGCGGCAAATTTCGATTCCAAAGATTTACAAACCTGGATGAATGAGAACAATGATTCATGACGGGTTGACCTGGACCTCTTGGAACAAAGAAGGCAATTGGCCGCACTCAAACAATTGGAGCATAAGCGCTGAGTTGAACGATATTTCAACCGCAAGATTAATCCCAAAAACTTCAATCAAGGCGATTTGATCCTCAAGCAGCGACAGCTTACCGGTAGCAACTTAGGGGTTCCCAAACTCGAACCTAATTGGGTAGGCCCATACATTTTACGCGAAGTTGCAGGGCCCAATGCTTATTATCTCATGACTTCTGATGGCGTTCAGCTCCCTAGAACATGGAGCGGGGATGATCTGAAGAAGTTCTATGCCTTAGTTCTGATCTCTCTACGTGCTTGGAACTTATTTGTACAGATTCATCGGAGATTCTTTCATATTAATACACATTCAGAAATTCTTATTTGCACATGATTTTCTGAAAAATTATATCGCTGGCCATTGGTATTCTAAATCCCGAAATTTCAGCTACTTCTGATTCCTTATCATCGTTACAGCAGATAACAGTGGCTCTTCTTTGATATAAAGTCCTTTGTTCGGGCATTTCATGTTCTGGAATCCTTATGCTATTGATATCCAATCATAACATCGATATTAACTCAAACTGGGTATTCATATTATTTAGAGCACGATCAGGCCATCATTCATCATTAAGGCATCGTGCGACAGGTATGACTCCAATCCTAAAACTTCAACCATCGTTCAGTATTCTTATGATTCATATACGGAGGTTACTGAGCCTAATCATGCCTATGGCAGGCAGGGTCTCTTCTAAATGTTTGGAACCTCTCCATAAGCCCACCAGGCTAACAGAGGGCCAGAAGAGCCTGCTCGTAATCTTAGGGCAGTCTATGTAATTTACTCACGATACAGATCCCCCCTAAGCAGAGTGTCGTCGCCTCCCACTAGGATCTGCCGCTCTAACGGAGGTCAGCCCATGCCTTAAGTACAAACATCGACTACGATGTTTCAAACGATCTAAGTTCTTTTGGCACCGAGTCAATAACTCCTCCTAGGCATGATCTCCATTATTATCGTCACTTCCTTCCTGTGCAGATGAGTAAAGAAGTATGATTTCAAGGTACATCTGCGGAGATGCTCTATCAGTTCTATTTTATTCTTAACTTACTGTGACGGAGATTACCCCAAATTACTTCTCAATTCAGTATTATGTCAAAGTCTTAGGCATTCTTTCCACTCAATCAATACAGCTTAAATTCTTTGTAGTAGAGATTACGCATTGGTTTTCTGAATGACATCATATCAAAGTCTCAAATGATCTGTTGTCACAATCGGATTGACATACCAAAAGATTACAATGGTATCTCGTACAATTTAGAACTGTCCAAAGTACTTGTTCATCTTACATTACAATAAATAGGTATGTAAAGAAAATTTTCCATTCATTCATTCTCAAAGTACAAAATTGAGGTTACAATCATTTTCATCTTACACCGCACGGAGCGGATCTCTACTGACTTTATCCAAAAGATCAAACATCTATTGGATAAAGTCATCAGTAACATCCAGTCCCTCTTCCTTGTAACTGGGATCAGCACCTAGGCATGGGAAGGGATCCACTGCCGAAAGATCGTCTGTCGTGATCTTGCCCTCTTAGATCAAAGTGGAAGCTAATCCTTCCAAGCCCTCCTGATCCCATTTAACCTCTCCTTTGTACAAGGTAAGCTTATTTTGTAGGCCTCCACTGTCGCTGCTTATTTCGCCGCGATAGTGGCCTCCTGGTCCTCTTGGACCTTAATTTAGCTTCTCTCGCAGGGCCTTATTGTCCGCCTTCAACACCCCCATTGCAGACTTGTAAACTGAAAACTCCTCTTGCAGTTTTTTCTTCTCCTCCTGTAAAACATCGTGTTGAGAAGATTTTGCTGCAAGTTGGGCTTTCAAGGCATGTATCTCCTCGCTTTGCTGCTGAATCAGACGACTCTGCTCGATGACTTGCTCTTCCGTCCTCAAAGTCCTGTTCAGAAGTAGAGGCAAGCGAGCAAGAGCCTGAGAAACAAGAACAAGGTTAGAACGTCTTGACCTACTATCGAAGAAGCGCATAAGGAATTTGGAGGAGTCTTTACAGAGATGGTCCTATTGGCGACATTGGCAAAGGCATCCGGTGTCGAAGTTTTCTCAATCCTCTCCTCTAGATCCTTGGTGACCAAGCCACCTCCTACTGCCAGTCCCATGTCCCCTAGAACTATAAGACTTCGTCCAAGTGATTGCCGGGAGAACACCGTTAATTTTCTATCATTTTCTAGTGTCTCCACAGCAATCTTCGCACTCTCATTGTCGAATCTCCCTGCGAAATTAACGCAGTAGGGGGGCTCCACACTTTGCTGCCATTCGTGCGCTTCCCTGGCAGGCAGCTGCCCTTCCTCGGCTATCTTCCCCCTCTTTGAAGGGGGCTCCGGACTCTTCCTATCTGGGAGACCGCTCTTCTTCTTAAGGATCTCCTTCAGCACCGCGTCCAGGCAGGGACCCGCAACTGCCTCCTCCGCTCCCTTCTCCTGTTCCTTCTCCTGGACCTCCACTGCTCCTTTCTCTAGTCCCTTTTCCTGGCCCTTCTCTTCTCCTTTTCCTCCCCCAAGGACAATCTCTTTGTCTCCTTTAGGGATTGCCTTGGATTTGGCTGCTGTCGCAGGCCCCTTACCCTTGCCCACATCCTCGAGCAGCTGGGCCAAGCGTATACCGTCCTCCGTGGTATCCTCTAAAGAAGATACCACGTCGGCAGTGGCTCCGGAACCACTATCTCCCCTTGCTCCTCTACCACCTCAGTAACTTCCTTAATGAGCTTAGCGGATGGGGGCTGCCCTCTTGTCATCAGAACTGTGCCATGGGGAGGGGTTATCTCTTTGAAGATGGTATATCCCAGTGCTTTGCGTATAGGGATATATCGTTCCTTACATGCTTGTGGAAATCCTTCAGGGGCCAGTTTTGCCCCTTCAGAGTCTCCAGGTTCCTCAAGGTCGCTTCCCAAGCCATCCACCTGGCATCTCCTGTGAATTCAGAAGGGCACACACCAAGCTTCAGAGGGATGCTCAAATCCCCTCCCGCGAAGAAGTAGTTGTTCTTCTAGTCAGAGTGGGAAGTACTAGCCCCGGAGAACATCGCCTTCTTCGACTTCAATCAAAGGGCCAAGCATCCTTTGTATCCAGGCACCGCCACCCAACGGAACAGACCCCTGAACAACGTCAAGCTCCATGGTATTTCATGGGCCTGCAACAGCTTAGTAAAGGAGTATATGTACGAGACGGCGTTGGGGGAGAGATGCGCCGGCACAATCTGGTAGTAGTTAAGAATTTCCCTGAACTCTAGTTAAGGAGGCAGCATCATCCCGTACTTAACCTGCGCCCAGTAGACGCACACCGCGCCTTCAGGAGGCCTGTTTGGACGGAGCTCCGCCGTGGGCTGAACGACGATGAAGCTGGGGTTCCCCCTGAACCCTCTAGTGGTGTTGAGCACCTCATGTTCCATCATCAGGCTCTCCTGATAACTGGAGTCGCTTAGAAATTTCTTGGCTAGCTCGGCCCACTCAATCTCTCTTCCTCCCATGGTGAAAGCTTTGCGACGAGCAAACGCAAAGGACATTTTCAGGGTTTGAGAGGAAGGTTAGCGTTTCAAACTTCCCTCCTTAAGCCAGGACTTTATGGGAAACAGTTATGCCTCCTCATCTAACCATCCATTCTGTGACAGTTTCGAAATCCGAAGCAGCGCGCGGATATCGAGGCATCTTTTCACCTGCACTCTTCTGGAAATCATGCACGATGTTTTGATAATCAGTGCACGGATAACGGTGCACTATCCGTCTCATTTCTCAATTACCGTTATCGATGTTACACCGGTCCAACGTAACATCGTGGACGACGATAGTTTCTTTTGTCTTGCAGGAATTCCTGTTAAACTTTTATTTACAATTCACGGATTTTATCATGTACTTTATAACTTCATTTACTTGTGAATTCTCGCTCTTTTCCTTCTGATAATCTCACAGCATCTTTTTCAACAAAAGAAAAAAGGAAAGAAGGAAAGTACATTGCAGAATTCATCTAGAGAGCAAGTTTTTAAAGAATGCATTTTCATTCATAACAAAACTTGTTACAATTTTTCAATTCCTTTGTACCTTACAAACTTTTTCTATGGGTACAGGATAAACAATGGAGTCAAAGAAAAATACAAGGCTTCAAAACATGAACAACTTCCATTATAGTGTCAATCTAAAATATGAGAACTTCCCTCCAGATTGACCCATACCTCTCCTCACTAAGCAGCGCACCCTCAGAGGATTATCTGAAGTTCCCTCTTCTTCGATCATTCCTTCAAATGTAACCCCAATGGTCGACTAAGGATGAGAAGAAGAGGAAGGAAGCAAGTCATTCCCAACCCTTGGGGGGAGCCTGCTGCTGCGCGTCCGGAGGAGCGCTTTGGCCTTTATCGGGACCTCTGCAAGAAGAAGCAGGTTGATACTCTCAGCCAGCATAAGCACCTGCAGGGGGAACCCCCCCTGAGCCATGGCTTCCAGTGTCGAAAAACCTATCTGGACCTTTGGGGCCGCAGAAAGGAAGAACAGCTGGACCCCTGATATTCTCCTGGTTCAGAATGCTTACATCAACCAATGTTTGCAGGAGTACATCGAAGGTTGTCTGACTTTTCACATGATGACCTACGGCTGAGGAGCTGACGATGTTCACTGCCCTCCTTACTGCCTCCTCCAGGTTCTTAATGTGTTGCCCCCTCCATCCCAAGTCATTATCTATCAGGGCGCGCATGGAGCGTATCTCAGACTTCAACAACTCATCCCGGCAGCGAGCTTCGAAGGCAGCCTCCTTTGCTTTAGACTCTGCTTCCCTAGACTTTGCCACTTGGCCTCTGAGTTTATTCATTTCCCTTCTCAAGGCCTCCTTTTTATCATTCAACTTCTTTATTCTTTTTTGGAGGTCCTTGACGTGGGCTGAATGGGCTTGGCTTATTTCCATGATGGTACGGTGGAATTCCCCCCTCACAACCTCGGCCTTGCCTGCCCATTCCGCATTACTGAGAGCTAAGGAAGACAACTTCTCCTCCAAGTTGTGCGTTCTCCTTAGCTCCTCCCCCTGGCTGTTGTGAGAGCGCTTTGTAGCCTCCGATAAAGCACCCTCTAATTCTGCTATCCTCTTGAGATCGCGCACTTCTCCCTCCGCTTGACTTTTTTCTAAATTTTTTACCACATCCACAATCTGGGAGGTATCTCTTAGGATTTTTTATTCTCCTCTCCTTATTTCATATAATCTATCCCCTAGGATTCCTCGTGCCCCTTCAATACCAAGGGTAGCCTCAGGGACAGCCTACGAGATCCCTTTTCATTCTCACCCTCTCCTTTTTTCTTGCCTTCTTCTTCTCACTCCAAGCACTCGCTGAAGGAAGAGAAGAAAAAGAGGTTCCTCTCTTAGCGGGAGGAGGAGGTGCTGGCTTGCCAAGAGGGGAAGGACCGCACACCGCTAGGGGTGTCTTCATCAACCCTCCTGCGGGCGAAACACCCACCTTCAGGAAGAGCTGCTCTACAACTTCATCTTTGAGCAGAATCTTCCCTAGGGGAAGGCTTTCCCCGGCAAGTGACTGGCGCACGACACTCAACTCCTTCCGTCCTCCAGCCTTCAGGAGCACCTTGGCTGGGGAATCAGGAATGGATACCACCTCTGCCTCCTTCTCCTTCTCCTTCTTGGATCCCTGTGCCGACTCTAGAGTTCGCACCAGGATCCCAGCGACCTTCGTCAGTGGTCTCTTTTCCTCCACCTCGACGGTAGGGGTTCCCACTCCTTCTCGCTGGGGCACCGGAGACGCCTCTACAGCTGTCGACCCCGACGACGCTTCAGTTTCTGGAAGCGGTTCCAGGGCCCTCTTCTTCTCTAGAGGAGGGGCAACAGCTGGGGAACTGCCAACTTTCTTCTTCTTTACTGAGAAGCTCGACAGGATTTTCCATTTGTTTTCCTCTGCCATCTCTCTAACGTTCTGCTTCTTTCCTTGCAGGATTTTAAGGGCAGGTGGGGAAGAATGCAAGTCGGCGGAGCGCCGCTCCGGCCTTATCTTGACAGGTCTTATGCAGCGCGTCCACCATCGTGACGGTTCGCATTCTAGGACCCACATTAATATTCGCGCCCTGACATGCGGGGGGCTGATGTTAACACGTGGTTCCAGCGCTGCATCTTAGTCGTACACATGGCGCCTTGGGAGGCGCGCTAGCCCTCTATTCTGATAATTAATGTGTTTTCCCTTTCAGATCTCCAACCTCAACCAACTTTCAGAAACCCCGTTGGTGAGGATTGGGCTACAGTAGCCTTATGACCTCGGATATGACATTGCCCAGCTGCCCTTGTCGCTATCAGAGTGCCGCGACCGCACCATTTCCAATGTTGTATGCTCCTACCAGTCACGCTAACCAAGGATCTGCATGCTCCGGCTACTACAAATTCCTAGATGAATTGTGAAGATCAAAGAGGCAAGTTCTCCACTCACTGCTTCGATCTAGTGGCCGACAATGGTAGGACCATTAATGCGGGCCTAGCTATTTAGTATATTATCCATTTCCGGAAGACCCGAGCTGAACTCCACTACTGCTCACCTATAAATACCCTTGAACTGGCTTCAAGCGAAGGGGGGAATCCGCTGGACCTTTTTCTTTCTATTATTACTCTTGTACCGAGCCGAAGCGACTCTTTTTCTTGAGACGTAGTGACAAACTTTAAGCTGATCCGGTGGACGTACGAGATTTCATCATTAAACCACCTTAAATCTCTGTGTACTTTTCTGAATGCTTTTCTTCTTCATTTAAGCCTTAACTATTAAGCTTAGTTCTCTGCGTACGGTTGTCTCTCGGGACTCCTCCTCTCATGTCAGCAGTCTCTATCTCTTTAAATTGCTTATGGAGATTCTCACGAATACATTCAAGAAAATTTGTCTTAATTTATGCTTTTTACAAATAATATTTTTTCTTATTAATAAGATTAGTGATGTGGCCAAAGCAAAAATTGATATGCAGGAATACCTTAGAGTTTACATAGTTTCATCTTCGAAGATCTAAAATTAAATATATGAAATATAAATTCAGTCAAAATAGAAGTAATATTTGTATTGTGAAGGTGATAATTAATGATTAAATTATAAGAAAAAGAGCAGTTTATATATCTTAGGTTAATCTTATAAAACAACATTAAAATAGATGATAATATTAGTAAAATTCAAGCAAGATAAATAAAGTGGAGGAATACATCAGATATTTTGTATAATAGAAAATTTCACTTAAGATTAAAAATAATTTTTATAGGACAATAGTAAGACTAGCAATATTGTATGGTGTTAAGTGTTGGCCTTTAAAGTAAAAACATATAACTAAAATTAATCTCATAGAGATAAAAATGTTATAATGAATGAATAAATACATATAAAAATATAATATGAGAAATGAGTAAATTCATCAGAATGTTAGAGTAGCCTGAATTGAAAATAAGCTTAGAGAGAATTGATTTAAGATGATTTGAACATATAAATATATAGATGTTGATGTGAGAAGTAGGGGGGCCCGAGAGACAGCGGTACGTAAAGGGCTAAGCCTCATAATGGCTTAAATGAGAGAGAAAAATATCCTGAAAAGCACACAAAGGTTTAAGGTGGTTCAGGAATGAAATCTCTTACGTTCACCGGATCAGCTTAAGTCTTCCACTATATATCTCAAGAAAGAGAGCCGCTTGGGCTCAGTACAAGGGTTAAAACAGGGAGTGGGGCAATGGAGAAAAGAGGAGAAGAAGTAGAAGAAGAAGAAGACCCGCCGATCTAGAAGACCTCCCTGAAGCCTCGTTCAGGGGTATTTATTGGCGGGAGGTAGCGAAGCTCCGCCAGGATCTTCCGAAAAAGGATGCTGAGCCAGTACCAATGGTTCAGTCATTGTCGGGCACTAGAGGAGCTGGAAGCAATTGATGGAGAGCTTGTCTCCTCGGTCTTCGCAATCCTCCTGGGCCTCCATAGCAATTGGAGCACGCGGATCCTTGGTTGGCGTGACTGGCAGGAGCATGCTTCATTAGAAATGGTGCGGTCAGGGCATGCTGAAAACGACAGATACAGCTAAGAAGCATCATCACCGATGGTCTTTGAAAATAGCTCGAACCCTCCTGGCCGATGATTGAGGAGATCTCCGAAACATTGTGGACGATGGTTGGGGAAAGTTGGGATCGAAACCTCGCGGCCAATGTTAAGGGACTCCTGTAGCTCAATCATCATGGACGAGGTTTGGGGAAGGTTGAATCGTCGGGCTCAATGGTTGAGACCTGTAAAAGTAAAGCCCACTGATTAGTGATTAATTGTCATAATGGAGGCTTAGCGTGCCTCTCAAGGCGCCACGTGTACGGCGGAGATGCAGTGTTGGAACCACACGTTAACATCAGCCCTCCGCATGACAGAGCGCGAACATTAATTTGAGTCCTGGAATATGAACCGTCGCGATAGTGGACGCGCTGCCCAAGGCCTATCAGGATAAAGTCGGAGTGGCGCCCTGCCGATTTGCATCCTTCCCCTACCAGCCTTCAAAGATCCTGCAAGAAAAGAAACAGATCGTTGGAGAGATGGCGGAGGGAAACAAGTGGAAGATTTTGTCATCTTTTCCGATGAAGAAGAAGAGGGCTAGCAATTCCCCGACCGTTGCCCCTCCTCCCGAGAAGAAGAGGGCCCTGGAACCACCTCCGGAAGTTGAAGGGTCGCTGGAGCCGACGAATGCAAAGTCCGCTCCGGTACTTCAGGGTGGAGGAGGAAACACCGCCGGCCAAGGTTGTCAGGGTTCTCATGCGAACTCTGGAGTCTGCGCAAGAGCCCGAGGGGAGGAGGGAAGCAGAGGTGGTGAACATCTCTGACTCTCCGATCAAGGCACCTCCAAAGGTTGGAGGGCGAAAGGAGTTGAGTGTCGCGCACCAGACACTAGCAGGAGAGAGCCTTGACCCGGAGAGGATTCTGCTCAAAGATGAAAACATTGAGCAGATCTTCCTCAAGGTGGGTGTTCCGCCCGCAGGAGGGTTGACGAAGACACCCCTAGTGATTTGTGATCCTGCTGCTCTGAGTTAGCCAGTATTTCCTCCTCTTGTCAAAAGATGAGGAACTTCTTGTCCTTCTCTTCCTTCGATGGGTGCCAAGATGCGAAGAAGAAGAAAGAAGAGAAGGAAAAGAAGGAAGACGGTGAGAAAGAAAAGGAGAGGGAGAGGAAGAAGCAAGCTCCACTAGGCATGGAAGGGGAAGGGCGCAGCCTGGGGGATAGATTGTATGAAATAAGGAGAGGAGATGGAAAAATTTTGAGAGATACCTCCCAGATTGTGGAGGTGATAAAAAATGTAAATAAATGTGTTGAGGAGAGGGAGGTGCGCTATCTTAACAGGATAGCAGAACTGGAGGGTGCTTTGTCGGAGGCCACAAAGCGCTCTTGAGCTAGCCATGAGGGGGAGCTAAGGAGGTTGTACGACTTGGAGGAAAAGTTGGCCTCCTCAACTCTTAGCAATGCAGAGTGGTCAGGCAAGGCCAAGGTTACGAGGGGAGAGTTCCATCGTGCTATTTTGGAAATAAGTCAAGCCCATTCTGCCCACGTCAAAGACCTCCAGAAAGAATAAAGGAGTTGGATGATGAAAAGGAGACCTTGAGAAGGGAAAGGAATAAGCTCAAGGGCCAAGTGGCGGAGACCAGGGAGGCAGAGTCCAAAGCAAAGCAAGCTGCCTTTGAGACTCACTGCCGAGACGGGCTGCTGAAGTCTGAAATACGCTCCATGCGCGCCCTGATAGACAACAGCAAGGGATGGAGGGGACGACGCATGGAGGACCTGGAGGAGGCAGTGATGAGAGCAATGAACATCGTCATCTCCTCAGTTGTGGGCCATCATGTGAAAAGCCAAGCAGCCTTCGATGTTCTCTTGCAAACCTTGGTTGATGTAATCATTCTGAACCAAGAAAACATCAGGGGTTCAGCCGTTCTTCCTTTCTATGGTCCCAAGGGTTCAGATAGGTTTTTCGACACTAGAAGCCACGGCTCAGGGGGGGTTCCCTCTGCAGGAGCTTATGCCGGCTGGGGATATCTGCCTGCTTCCCCCTACAGAAGTCCTGATGAAGACCAAAGCGTTCTTCCTTATGCGCAGCAGCAGGCTCCCCCTAAGCATTTGCAGTGACTTGCTTCCTTTCTCTTCTTATCATTCTGAATTATTCATGAGAGATTACATTTGAAGGAATGATTGGAGAAGAGGGAACTTCAGATAATCCTTAGAGGGTGCACTGCTTAGTAAGGAGAGGTATAGGTCAATTTGAAAGGAGGTTCTCCTTGTATTTCAAATTGACACTATAACAATAGTTGTCGATGTTCTGAAGCTTTGTGTTTTTCTTTGATTTTATTATATATCCTGTACTCAGAAAAAAATATGTAAAGTACAAAGAAATAGAGTTGGTAACAAGATTGTTATCAATGAAAATTTTCTTTTTCTGAAAACTTGGATCCATGTCTGGATGAATTTTGTTTGCAATGTATTTTCCTTCTTTTGTCTCCTCTCTTTTGTTTAAAAAAGATACTAAGATCATCAGAAAGAGAAGAACAAGAATTCATAAGTGAATAAGGGTATAAAGCATATGATAAAATCCATAAACCTCAAATAAAAGTTGAGGATTTCTACAAGACAAAAAACAACCTACCATCGTCCATGATGTTTCGTCAAACAGGTGAAATGTCAAGAAACGATAGTTGAGCAGTGTGTGTGTTCCGAAATTTTGAAACATCGGGCACGACCCCAAGAAGAGTGCTGGTGAAAAGACGCCTCGATATCCATGCGCCGCTTTGAATTTTGAAACTGCTACACGATGGAAGGCTAGATCCGGCCTGCGCACCGATCAATAAGATCAGACGGCTAGAAGACAGAGGCACAATAGTTCCCCATAAAACCGTGGCTTAAGGAGGGAAGTTTGAAACGTTAGCCTTCATCTCAAACCCTAAAAACCTTTCCCACGCTTGCTTGCCGCAAAGATTCACCTTGGGAGGAAGAGAGATTGAGTGAGCCGAGCTAGCCGAACAGTTCCTGAGCGACTCCAGCTACTAGGAGAGTCTTCTGATGGAGCACGAAGTGCTCAACGTGACAAGGGGGTTTAGGGGAAACCCTAGCCTCATAGTTATCCAGCCTACCACCGAGCTCCGGCCGGACAGACCCCTTGAAGGAGCAGTGTGCGTCTATCGGGCGCAGGTGTCATACAGGATGATGCTCCCCCCGCAACCAGAGTTCAGAGAAATCCTGAATTCGGACTAGATTGTACCGGCGCAGCTTTCCCCCAACGCTGTTGCGTACATATATTCCTTTATCAAGCTGCTGCAAACCCAGGAGATACCATGGAGCTTGACGTTGTTCAGGGGCCTCTTTAGCTGGATGGCAGTGTCCGGATACAGAGGATGTCTGGCTCTCTGGTCGAGGTCGAGGAACTCGATGTTCTCCGGGGCTAGTAGTTTCCACTCTAATTGGAGGGACTACTACTTCTTCGTAGGAGGGGATCTAAGCATCCCTTTGAAGCCTGGAGTCTGCCCACCTGAGCTCATCGGAGATGCAAAGTGGATAGCTGGGGAAGGGTTTCTGACCAACCTGGAGAAGTGTTGGCCCTTAGGCCTTCCCAAGAGGGGGGGTGAATTGGGAATTAAAAAAAATTTCGAATAAATTGCATTCAAGAACTCAACATCAGGTAAAAGGCGTACACAGTCAAATATTCAAAATAGATGAAAAGCAAGTTAAAGTTACAGCAACAAATAAATTAAACAGAGTGCGAAAAGGCAGATTGGTCGATTTTGCCAAATATACCGGATGAACAGGAACAGTGCAGAAAGCAGAGAAGAAAAATCGGTTGATTTGAGCAAATTGACCAAAACAGCTATGTCACCACAAAAATAACTCAGAACAGAAAACATGAGAAATATGATTTAGATAATGTATAAAACAGTTTTATTAAAGTAATTTGAGCTTATTTTTAAGTTAAAATCAGATTTAATAATTCTATGTATTGGTCAAATTTTATCGTAAAAGAGAGGAAAGAAAAATACACAAGCGATTTATAGTGGTTCGGCTTCCCGCCTAGTCCACTCCCCACGCTCCTCAAGTGGGATTTCAATCCATTAACAAACCGGCTTTTTATCGGGAACCAAAGCCAAACAAACTCGATTACAATCTCACCGGCTTTTTGTAGGAACCAAAGCCGACCAAACCTTACAAATGCACCGGCTTTTTCTAGGAACCAAAGCCGACCAAACCTTACTATGAATTTTTACACGGAAAAAATTCTAACCCACCTACTTTCCCACTTAATGGGAAAAACTAAACACCTCCACAAAAAGAGAGAACAAGAGAATAAAGTGATGCTAGTCTAGCTAGCCAATATTACAACTTGAGAGCAAGAATAAAAATTACACAAGGAGCTCTATACGCGTAGAGATTAGCCAAGAGAGAAAACTCGTGAAAACCAAAAACGAGTTACCAACAACTCGTTTAAAAGAAACCAAAAGACGCTAAATCTTGAAGTGAGAAAATCGTTTTCAAGAATTTGGAATGCTTAAGTAAGAATATCTTCAAGTAAGAGCAAGAAAACTTCAAGAACGACCCGAATAATCTTTTTCAAAACACAAGCTTGCCGATTTCAGAAAATCCAAGTGCAGGAAACAGAAACAGAAAATCTAAAATTGTTTGCCAGCAGAAAGAAAAATGCAGCTTCAGGTTTTTGCTTGATTGCTAGCCAAAAGCTTCTCCAAATGATCACTTCTTCAAGAGTGTATGCAGATTTTTTGCTAGGGAAGAAGTTAGGGAACACTTAGAGCTTGAGAGAAGAGCTTAGAACACTTAGAAAAAATTTTGCAAGTGAATGTTAGTCCATTCTGCAGTTTGGACAGTAAGGAAAAGGAACTTAGCTGAAGAAAAAATGCCCTTAATTCAAACTAATCAATAAGAGATTGCCATGTGTCCATGTTCTACCCAAAGACCAATGAGAGGAAGGCAAGAGGAGGGCATTTTGGACTTTTTTGGGCACAAGAAACAGAGATAAAGTTTCAGATTTTCTGGAAATATGTTCCAGAAAATATGGCAGCAAAAACAACAATATTGGAGTGAGAAACATTATAAAAAACACTAAGGTATGCTTGCTTAGCATGAGGACAAATGAAAGGATGTCATGTAGGATTATTGTGCCCTTAAAACATGCTAAAAAAGACCACCATATCTCAGCACATGTACAAAAATTCTGAGCAAAAAGATATGGGTTGAAAAACATCAACTCAATGTTTCTCATTTTGGAAAAAAGACAAAATAGGAGAAAAATAAGAGGTTTGTGGACTTTTCATGAAAAGAAAAAAACGTCACATCACAAAGCTTTAAGAATATCAAATAATGACTTTTAGCACAGCCAAAATTAGTGTAATAACGGTCAAATGCAATACTGGGCGGACTGGCAGTTCTGTCCAGGCCCAGCAGAATCAGCCGGTCGATTTGGTGAAATTGACCGATTGTGTAGTTTTGGTTTAAAAAGGTGAGATGTTTGAAAGATTTTTTAGGCCACTAAAAAGATGGAATAAGATAACATTCTTGGCCTACTATTGCAAGTGAAAAGAATGAGAAAACATCTAGAAAAAAAAAATGAGTAAAATCTCTTGGCAAACTAACGCGTTTATATTAAGTCCTTTGAAGTATAAAGAAAAACAAATGATAAGTTCTGCTTCACTTGGACTTGAGAATATTCATCTTCTAACAGACGATTAGCCTGTAAAAATATACTTAGAAGAGAATTAGTACTAAACTTAAAGTAATTGTGATTATCAAAATCAATGGGGTTCAATAAGAAGTTGAAGGGGCAGAACTAGCCCTTGAAAGATTTCCTCAGACGATGAGCTGTGCGGCGATCTGGAAATATTGGGTTGCCTGCCTGAGATCTCCTCTTATGGTGACAATGCCGCTTGAGGTAGGGAACTTCGCGCAGAAATGTGGCGTAGAGATCACCATCCCAAAGGAGTTGAGAGTAGTTCTCCCGAGGATGGCGTTGTAGCCTGACTTGGCTCTGATGACAGCGAAGTTTACCATACTCATGGCGTGGGAGACCGACAGAGATGAATCCGAGCGGTTGAACCCTCTCTCCGGAGAAACCTAGGAAAGTGGTTCTTGCATGAAGGTGGTTCGTTTCCTTGAGCCCCATCTGGAAGAAGGCGGACTCAAACAGGATATCGGCCGCACTTCCTGAGTCGAGGAGTACTCGTCGAACGTCAAAATCAGTGACACGAGCGGTGACCACTATTGGGTTGTTGTGAGGGTTGCCCTGATGGGGGAGGTCTTCATGGCAGAAAGTGAGTGGGATAGAGGAAGAGAGTTGATGAGAGATGCCGTCGACTTCAATCACCTAGCTGTGAGCAGTAGAAGGATCAACGCTAAAGATGGCGTTGATTGTTCTTGCAACAGGGGGTAGGACCGCATTGGCTGTCTGGAGATTGGCGATGGTAAAGCCGGGGTCGGAGCCCCCACGTCTTCTGAGGTCTTGCCCTTCTGCGCAACGCTGGATGTAGGCGCCATCAGCATGAATTTTTCAAGTTTACCCTGATCCGCCAGCTTGTTGAGCAGGCCCCCCAATGCACGGCACTTGTGAAGTTTGTGCCCATAGTTCCCATGGAACTCGCAGTAATTCTCCAGATCCACTCTAGCCGGCAGTGTTGGTTTGGGTCCTAAAGGACGAACCCAACCCTGCTTTACGGCCGCCGCATAAACATCAGTGAGCAGCCGGGAGAAGAAGTGCTTCTACTCATGGGTTTGACGTGGCCTCCTTCCGTCCCTATTGTAGTTCTTGACCTTGCAATTCATCGTGGCCGATGGTTCGTCGCCCCGATGTTTCCTTTTCTTCTCCTTCTGGGCTCCAAACGGGCGATCAGCTCCCACTTCAGATGTTCATAGAAAGAGATGTGGCCCCGGGGCAGCTTGACAAACTAGCTGAATACTGCCCCCTTCCGAATGTTGGCCAGGAGGTGATACTTGGTGGTGGTCTCATCAGGTTGGCAGTAGTACCCTTGTAGGCTTCAAGGCCCGGCAGCCTGAAATCTTCTAGGACCGGTGCTTGCTGGATGGCGTCAGGGAACGGGGCGTTGATGTCGAGCGGGTCAAAGAAGGATCAGGTCCATACTGGAGGGCCTGAGCACCTGGGAAGAGAGGGTTCCGCCCAGTGAGGAAAGGGGGGAAAGCTGGAGGAAAGAAATCAGGCTGAGGAAGTGGACATAGTGAAAGAGGATTTTGGTTCTAGTGGACTTGAGGAGGAAGATGGTGTCTGGGCGGCTGAGAAGATCCAGATGACTGAGCAGAAGGTGCCGCGACCAGTGGGAGGAGAACAGGATTCGCCGCAACCGGCGGGAGAGGTGCAGGAGCCGCCGCAACCGGCGGGAGAGGGGCAAGAGCCGCCGCAACCGGCTGGGGGGGGGGAAGCGGCAGTNGGAAGCGGCAGTATGGAAGCACAGACTGGCTGAGTCTGCCTGAGAATCACGGTCTTGTCGAAGCTGAAGCTTCATCTCCTGGTGCCCTGACAGAAGGTTCACTTGCTTGTGTGCTGTGGACTATGGAGTTGGTTCTGCGTGTCCCGGCCATCATCTTCTCGATGTCTCAATGAAAGCACCAGAAAATATTAACGTGAGAAGTAGGGGGTCCCGAGACACAGCGGTATGCAGAGCGCTAAGCCTGATAATTATGGCTTAAATGAGAGAAAAATATTCAAAAAAGCACACAGAGATTTAAGGTGGTTCAGAAATGAAATCCCCTACGTCCACCGGATTAGGTTGAGTCTTCCACTATATATCTCAAGAAAGAGAGCCGCTTAGGATCAGTACAAGGGTTAAAACAGAGAGTAGAGCAATGGAAAAAGGAGGAGGAGGAGATGAAGAAGAAGAAGACCCGCCGATCCAGAAGACCTCCCTGAAGCTTCGTTCAAGGGTATTTATAGGCGGGAGGTAGCGGAGCTCCACCCGGATCTTCCAGAAAAGGATGCTAAGCCCGTGCCAGTGGTTCAGTCGTTGTTGGCCACTGGAGGAGCTAGATGCAATGGATGGAGAGCTTGTCTCCTCGGTCTTCGCAATCCTCCTGGAATATGTAGCTGCTGAAGCACGCAGATCCTTGGTTGGCGTGATTGGCAGGAGCATGCGTCATTGAAAATGGTGTGGTCGGGGCATGCTGAAAGCGACTGGTACAGCTGAGAAGCATCGTCACCGATGGTCTTGGAAGATGGCTCGAACCCTCGTGGCCGATGATTGAGGCGATCTCCAAAACATCGTGGACGATGATTGGGGAGAGTTGGAATTGAAACCTTGCGGCCGATGTTATGGGACTGCTGTAGCTCAATCATGGTGGACGAGATTTGGGGAAGGCTGAATCGTCGGGCTTGATGGTTGAGACCTGCAAAAGTAAAGCCCACTGATCAGTGATTAATTGTCATAATGGAGGCTTAGCGTGCCTCTTAAGGCGCCACGTGTACAGCTGAGATGTAACGCTGGAGCCACGCGTTGACAGTATGAATTATCACAAGATAGAAAGTTTTTATCTTAAAATCCTTCCAAAGTTCAGCTTTATTATTACGCCAATGTGAGAGCAATTTTTTATCTTATTTTATAATGCTAAATTCAATAAGATCAACTGTATTATCACAAGCGTTGTTAAAAAAATATTTCAAAATACTTTATCCATCTATGTTGAATCTCTTTTTCCTTAAAAAATATTTTTTGATCCTCATCTTTAATATATTTTACTTCAATTAGGTCTGATTTTCTAATCACTTTTCTTGACAAGCTTGTATATGTTTTTCTCTTTTTTTAGTATTTATAAATACTTTTTATTCTTGTAAACAAGCATTAATGTATTTTTTTCATTTATTTGTTATCAATTTAGTCTTCAAAATTATATTAAATAATCTAGTAAACCAAAAAATTCCTTCATCTCCTATACCTTTTCAAACATCTATTACAATATCATTCGCTCTTTTTGTTTTTTTATACTTCATCCTCTTTAAAGTCTTTTAAAGTTCAGCTCTATTATTACGCCAATGTGAGAGCAATTTTTTATATTTTTTATGATACTAAATTCAATAAGATCAACTGTATTATCACAATTGTCATTAAAAAATATTTTAAAATAATTTATCCATCTATGTTGAATCTCTTTTTCCTTAAAAAATACTTTTTGATTATTTTTAATATATTTTACTTCAATTGAGTCTGTTTTTCTAATCACTTTTCTTGACAAGCTTGTATATGTTTTTTTCTTTCTTTAGTATTTGACCGTTTATATATATCCTCAAAAGCTTTTTTGTATTACATATTACTTTTTTAGATTCTCATTGAGCTATTTTATACTTTTTCAAAATTTCTTTACTCTTGCGTTATATCAGTTTTTATAACGAACTTTTTTCTTTAATATTTTGTTATATTTTTTTTTACGCCACCAAGCATCTTTATTGTTTAAAATTTTTTCTTTAAATTCTCCCGACATATCCTATTTGATATTACAGATGCAGTTAATAACCCTCAACCATATAAGATCAACTTCATTTTCAATGTCTAACTTACCAAATTCTAGAACTTTCTTTTTAAAAATATTTTTATTTTCATTTTTTAGATTCCAAGATCAAGTTTGAGGGCATTGTTTCGTTTTACTATTTTTTTATTTTTTTATTTTAAAATCTAAGACTTAATTGATATAAGATAGTCAAGTATTCACTTGGATTTATTTTACAACTTTTACTATCCAAATGATCTCGTTTTATTATTAGAAAATAATCAATATGCTTTTTTAAAAGCCTATTTTTATTAGTGATAATATGTCCATCTCTTTTCTTAAATAAAGTATAAGCAATCAAAAATTATAAGCTAAATAAAAGTCCCAAAAACTTTTACCCCCCTTATTAGTCTCCCAAAATCATAATCACCATGAATGGTATTAAATATCTTAGCAATTCTTCCCATTTTTTTATTTAGATCATCTCCGATAATTTTTTTTTTCTTGAGCTATTCTTGTATAAATCATTCCAAGATTATTCTTTTATACTCGTATTTAAATATATTTGGGAGATATTCATACTTATAATATTAATAGTCATCCCATTAAAAATATTTTTTAAAGCTATAATTCTATCTTTATTTCTCTTGACTTTTGCTAATGATTCGTAAACTTTTGTTGAGAATTATATCCACTCAATTTCTACTCTTATTCTTGCCCCAATACTAAAGTTTGATGTCTCAGCTATCAATTTCTTTGGCTCTCCTTGATACATTTTGTTTCCTTAAGAGACAAAACATTAATTCTCATATGAATCATAATATTCACTAACTTCATTAACTTGTCTATAAGGATGTCTATATTCTAAGTTTTTAATCTAATTTTAGTATCTTGGACTAGCCTTTTTACCTGCATCCATCAATGATGTGAGAACTTTACTTATTTATGACTTCACCCGAGCACCGATGTAGCGGTCCTTGCACACTTTCACTGTATTCAAGTAATACAACGATTGCTCCAACGAATACCACAGTTTTAGCAAATTTCTTAAAAGTTAAATCACATTTGGCCTCGTTTGGTTGGAGCTACTTTTTTTGCCCAACACAAATTTTAACTATAAAAATCAATTTTATTTCACATTTAATGCAAATACGAATATTAGAATTTAAAGTATTTCACATTTTACACAC
This sequence comes from Apostasia ramifera, assembly GCA_019297695.1. Taxonomy (NCBI): domain Eukaryota; kingdom Viridiplantae; phylum Streptophyta; class Magnoliopsida; order Asparagales; family Orchidaceae; genus Apostasia; species Apostasia ramifera. Next base: position 271,151 of record JAEMOT010003669.1, read on the forward strand.
TTTCTAATATTAAAATAAATTTCTCTCTCATTAAACTTAAAAAATAAAATATTTTTTTTCTCTTGTTCAAAAAAAAACTCGAACCAATGGCAACTTGCTCTACAAATTTTATACTAGTTATCTACTGCCTAACGCAACTATCCACATTTCTTATCTGAGAATTGGAACCCAACTACGATGCATTGAAAAATAAGTTGCCATTGCTAGGATGAAATTGGGTAAATCTAATTGATTTTCTGGCCACAGCTTATTTATATACAAATAATAAATAATTAAATAAAACAATAAATACAAAAATTATAAAAATAAATTAATAAGTATTTCTCGTCTTGCACATGGCTTAACGAATGAGTAGTAATGCCTTTTGAATCGCTAAGCTAATATAACAGAGCATAAAAGGACAAGTTTTTTTTTTTTTTTAAGCATAAAAGGACAGGTTACTAAGCCCTCATAAGCTGATTTTTATTTTAAAGGCACTACACAAATATGGGGGATGAAATAATATTTAGAGCAAAATATTAAAAAGTGTCAAATGTGAACGGTTTAAAATCAACACCAAAAGGCTACAAGCAACCAAGTGTTTACCAACTTTGTGAGTAGTAATGCGACAAGTAAGCTTCCTAGGAAGAAGACCATCCAAAATAGCAGTAGCAGATGTTAATGATGAAACGTCCCTGACGGAACGGTGCCTCAAATAAAGGGACCTCACGACAACATTCAACACCTCATCAACCAAGAATATCAACCAGTGCATTATATCGAAAAACATAACAAGATTGAGATGCATAGTGCGTAGCCTGTTTGCCCCAAATATCCAAGAGTTAGTGAGATTCAAATGACAATATCAATCTCTACTAAACATAAGTATCAGTTAGCGATAACGAAAAATAGCATGACAAGTAGTTGGCAAAAAAAATTGATTATAACCCGACAATTATATGATTGACAAAAAATTCTGAACATAATCAATAATCAAATACTCAAGCACCAATATATAATGTGATGAAAGCATTAGGCTAGCACAAAAAATGGTAGTAGCCTGGTCATAGAAGTGAGTAACTAAAACAAGCTGGGGATTATAAGAGGACAAAACAATTGTGAGCGCTTCACTAGAGCATCAAATTGAAATCTCTTCATACTCACGAGTTAGTGTCAAGGTTACGAGTTCTTCATAGCCTATATGATGAAGGTTATGAGCTTGAAGAATGCTAGTTTGATAGTAAAAGGCATAAAAAGCATAAACAATTACATTCACAACTGACAAAATACCCAAATCAAAAATATGGAAGAGTAAAAAAGGGTATTTTCATAATTTTAACAGCATTTAACTGATACCATCACAGAACGATCACAATGACCTATACAGTAAGTTTTGGGGATCTGTCTAGCATGTTTTCAAAATTGTGGACCAGCGTGGCAAGTCGAGTAAACCTCTGGGGCCTAAGTGGAATTACCCCCAAATATAAACTAAATATAATAAAAAATTTGTAATAAATAGAATGAATTAAAATTATCATTTGCTATTTTTTTCGTTTCTTCCCAGATTTATTTACTAACTCAATATCATCTTCACTTTCAACTACATAGGTAGGAGTCTCATCAGAATTATTATACATGATCATAGGCATTCTTTTTGTAAATCCAAATAGTTTTTTGTGAGTACTAATATCATTGTCATCTTCATCTATCATAAATTTTTTTTAATAATTGAGGATGATTGACCATTGTGGATTAGTAGGATCTTCAATATAAAAAACTTATTTAGCTTGATTTGTGAGGATAAAACAATCATCTTTATGATCAATCTGATTGAAGTTGACTAATGTAAAATTGAACTCATCAATTTTGCTTCCACCAGTCCTATTTACCCATAAATATTTGAATAATGGAATACGAAAATTAATATAATCAAGTTCTCATATTTATTCAATAATACCATAGTAGCACAAATCACCTATGTATGATTTTTTATCTTTTGCTCTTGATATTTGCATTATGTGAGCAGTTAAAGAAACTCCACTATTCTGAATAATTCGCTTGTTGTCTCATTCTTTAGTGAAAAAGTGATATTCATTGATAATGTATCCATTATATTTGACCACATAATGATTCGACAAAAATGATAAATACTTCAATGCCTTATCAATGTTAGCACTTTTTGTTTCAAGAACTAATATAGATATACGATATCCAAAAATTCAATGAACTCTTTGATGTCCTTATTTTGAATCCATATTTCATTTCGTACATGTAAAGAATTTTTACTTCGCAGCTGTTCTTTGTGCTCTTCAATATATATATCTGTTGTGTATTTTTTTGCAAGTGTACAAAATCAACTCAAGTAATATAGTCAATGAGACCAA